>PVJS01008175.1:0-50000 GCA_004027185.1 Glis glis | reverse complement strand
CCGGGGCCTTTCTATCTCTGAGCTACACCCCTGGCCCTATTTTATTTTTATTTTTAAACAGGGTCTCCTTAGGTTGATGAGAGCCTCACTGCATTGCTGAGGCTGTCCTCAAACCTGTGATCCTCAGGTCTCAGCCTCTCAAGTACTGGGATTATAGGCATGAGCCACCAGGCCCAGCTTACATTATGTATGCATATGCATAAATACACATGTATCACATTTTAAACTGGAGAGTAAAATGAATATAATCTTGTTTGGGAGGAATTCTCCATGGGCCTCTTGCATTTCTACACAGCATTTAAGCAGAGATACTGCCAGCCTCTTTCTGGACTTCCTTTTCATAAATATTTGTATAACAATCAGCCTTATAAGATAGCAATAGTTTCTCCCTTCAAAACAGAGGTCACATGTGTTCATGTTTAATAAAGATAATGTCTTCCCGCTGGGCAAAGTTTGAGCAGATTTGCAGGCATCTCATTATAAAGCTTAGTGTTTCCTTAGCTCAGGGTTCCTAAGCTGTGATATAAATCATGTTTACAGTATCTGTACAGCCCCAAATGCACTAACTCCATGGGCTTCCTTGTGCATGGAAGACAAGGGTGAATCATGAAGCTCATGTTGCCTGTTCTAGTATAATTATAAATTCCTTTTTCTCTGATCAAGGAGTCTTGAATCATTTGCACGCATCTATGAAAATGTGGCAGGCTTACTAATTAGTTTGAAAATCAGTACATTTCTTTCTATTGAATTTTAATAAGAAACATTAATACTATTTATGTGATATTTAATTTTTTATAATTTTACATCTGCTTAGAGATACACACAATACAAACACATCTGTGAGCTGTGAGTGTGTGTGCTTTGCAATACACATTTTAAAGTAAATTGTACTATTAATAAATGAATTCTACTCCACAGTTATAGCAAATAGAAAATTATGACTTTATACAAATGTGGATCTGATTGTTATCAGAAATAGTCATCTTGATTAAATAACAGCAATTTTAAGTTCTAGGCCAAAGACTATTTTAGCACAAAGATTGACAGTTTACTAAAACTGTTCTTAATGATTTCCTTTAATGAGCTTAAAAATAGAAAAAATATTCAAGTAGCCATTTCACTAATCTATCACTATTACTATTAATAGGGAAATTACATATAACATTTTTAAGGCAAAAAGAGATATATAAAGTGAAGATATAGATTATTAATATAAATATAATATTTATAGTTATATTAATATATAAATCATATATTATTAATATTAATGTTAATATTAATATATATAAATATATCTATTTGTTAGAGACATTTATCAAAGAATCTCGAAATTTAAGACCTCATTTTCATCATGATATTTATTTTCCTCATTAATATTCTCTCACATGGTATTCTCTACCACCTATACTACAAAATATATTTTTATTTTTAGTGTTTCTGAGCTAATATCACACAATCTTATATGCTTTTAATTCCCAAAGAAGTCACTTCAAATTCTGACAGGTATCTCTCTACTTTTCAACATGAAATTGTAATTCCAAGTATTGTGGTTTAACATTTCCACTGACTTTATAGATTTCTTTTTTGCTTTACCTTAATAATAAAAAAGCAAATATAAGGAAAAAGAAACTGAAACAAGCTATTTTGCAAATATAGTGTTCTGGGTTAGCTTCTACTCTGTTTAGAACCAAGAAGAAGAAGGAGTAGGGAAAGGAGGAGGGGGGAAGGAGAAGGAATAAGAGAAGAAGGAGAAGGGAAAAGAGGAGGGGAGAAAAGGAGAAGAGAGAAAAAGAAAAGGGAGAAGAAGGAGAAGAAGAAGAAGAAAAGAGGCTTGAGAATCTACAAATACTTACATGGCATCATAAAAATCGCATTACCCATATGTGATTTGAATCTTCTCAAGGAAATTCAGGACCATTTTATTATTAAATTATATAGCATATCCTTATTTTATTTGGAGTTTGCAATAGCAGCTTTATTCTAACGACTATCTGATAAGCCAAAAAAGAAAATTGTTTCCCTTCCTTCCATCAAAAGGTAGGATCAATTTCGTGCTCCCCTCTGAAGCTGTCTGATAATGTGGTGGCCTTCAGTAGCTTCTGAGGCTGGGTCTTAAGGCATCCTGTGCTGTCACCTCTTTGGGAATGCTCCTTTCAAAAAGTCAAGCACGAGTTCCATCCATTTTTTTTGCAAATGACATAATTTTGTTCTTTATGGCTGAGTAAAATTCCATGGAGTGTATATATTCCACATTTTCTTTATCCATTCATCTGCCAATGGACACCTAGGTTGGCTCCATGATTTGGAAATTGTGATTCGTGCTGCTATAAACATGGCTACGCATGTATCACTCTAATATTCTAACTTTAATTCTTTGGGAAAGGTTTCAATGGATGGAGATAGAGTATATTACCCTATGTGAGATCAACCAACTTCAGAAAGTCAAAGGTCATATGTTTGTTCTCATATGCAGAAGCTAGAGAGAAAATAAGAATCAAAAAGAAATTTAGATAAATGAAGAGAGAGAGAGAGAGAGCAGTAGATGAGTGGAAGGGGATTGTGTTGGGGAGGGGGAAAAGGAAAAAAGGAGGATTGAGGAAGGAAACAGTTCAAATAAATAATATATATATAATATTGTTTATAATATTTGTACTCATATATATGTAATATTATATATGATATATTTATGAAGGTATCATTAGCAGTCTCACTAAATGTACAGGGATGGGGGGATCCAGAGGGAAACATAGCAAATGATATGTGTGTGTAAGTGTATACTTTGAATCTCACTGTGATGTACAATTATAGTGTACCAGTGAAACTAATAAAAAAAACAGTCAAGCACTATGCGACACAGAAGGTCAAGATAGCGACATGAAGAGGCTGTGAGTGTTCTTAGAAAGTGAGGGATCCACATATACCAGCTATTCCAACTGCAAACTCGAAATGGATTCCTATCCACCAGCCCTTCCACTGGAGCGCTCCAGCTGAGGTCCCAAGGCACCATCAAGAACCAAAGACAAGTCATATGACCAATGCTATTTTGGACACTCTAGCCCCATTTCAAACATTCCAGCCTAAGTCACTGGGAACAGTGAGAAGTCAACCCTGCCTCAATTTACAAATAAAGAAATACATTCGCCAAATACTGGTGAAAATTTTAGGCCAGGGCCCCACAAATATTCCTATAAAGGGCTAGTTATGGGTCACATATGATCTTGGTTGCACATTATACATTTTGTTTTGTTTTCTGTTTTGGTTTTAACACACACACACAAAAACATGAAAGCTACTTTTCATTCATGGGTTATTTGTAAACAAACTGCAAAAAGGGTTTGGTCTATGGTTATAGTTGACCATTTACTGCTTTAAACTACTAAATCTTTGTGTGATTTGCTACACAGCAGTAGATTGCTGAGATAGATGTACCACATAATCTTCAGATTGCATATGTTCTAAAGGATGCATCTGTTAAAAAGTTTGTTGTAGAGAATTGTGTTAGCTGGTTCAATATTTCATCCTTTCTGATGTTATTACTTCAACTAATTTCTCCTAATTAATGCTATAAAGATATGAAAAATATGAATTATTTTACAAGTAAGATACTTTCATCCACACAAAAGTAATTTTTGAAATCAAATATGTAAATGAAAAAATTAGTTTACATATTATTCTAACAGATTCACTTTAAATCATAACACTATTTTATTTTCCACCAAATATCCAACTAATAATTTCTCTTTTGATACCAAACATTTAGATATATTTACCTAAACATCAGAAGCGTGTATCTACTACATTTGCTTTTCTTCTTTTTTATGTTCGGTTAATGATATCATTATCCCTGATTTGCTCAAGCTAGAAGCATAAAGGAAATCTTCAATACTTCCTTCTTATTTCTCATGGTTAAATCATTATTTTTCAATGAACATTATTCAGACTTATCTGTCCTTTTCATCACAAATACCACTGACTCTTTTCTTACTCCCTCATTATCCATAAAATGAACTCATGAAATCTGTTATCCCTGGCCACCAGTGTAGGTTCATCACAGAAATCTTTGTGCGCTTGTCTCTAAGTTCTTAATGTTAACTAATGGAAATTCTAGTGTTCACTTGTTAGACATGGTTCAACACTGGTCTGGCAACACCTGTACACTGAATAGATTCAGGATCCCTCACTTTCGGGAATTTGTTTTCATCTTCCTGGTCATAACTTCAGAGCCTGTTTTTTTAGCTATTCATCATTATCTACTACATCCCCTAGTATCAACCAGGAATTCCTCAGCTATCAGGTAATGGCAACTTTTTGTTGTTGCTGTTGATTAATCCACTTTCTTTAGACAAAAATATAAATAATTTTTGCTTTCATATTCTTTTTACCTGCACGTCCATCACATTTAATTTATTCTTCCCATGCTCATTAGTTGCCTTTTGTGTGTATGTGTGTGTGGTACTGGGAATTGAACCCAGGGGCATTCTAAGTCCAAGCTACACCCCAGCCCTTTTTATTTTAATTTTTTTGAGACAGGGTCTCAGTAGGTTGCTGTAAGTCTCACTAAGTGGCTGAGGCTAGTCTCGAACCTCCTATTCTCCTCTCTCAGCCCCTTAGCTGCCCTTTTAACATACACATGTTATCCAGTCGCCACGTATAACAAATCTCCATTGCCTAAAGAATAAAACCCTGCTCTATAGATGGAAATGTATGATTATCACGATCATCCTTCAATCTAGCCTAAAAATTAAATATATTACTCTTCTCTGATTCCTGAACATGAACATGTCCTCAATGTACCTCAGTTAGATATTCTCTTTCAATCCACTAGTCTTTGTATACATTGATTCTTTTGTCATATTCCCCTCTTTCCTCTAACTAATCCTAATAATTTAGTTTAAATTTTGCCTTTATTTTGAAAACCTCACGGTCACTTATGAGCAGTATTATTTCTCCACTAGATTTTTTCCCACATGACTCTTTGTATGTGTTATATAAGAATAATAAATTGAATATATAAATTCTATTCCCATTAATTAATTTTTATTACTTCAAGGAAAGTGTCTGTTTGTATTTACCTATCCTTACACAGTATTTATTTTCAGGTTCTCTCTTGGTGGAAAAACCACTAATTGGCTTAATATTTTCAAATATCAACTTGCCCTGTCAATTTGTTGAAGAAGAGCAAGAATATTGCATTCTTATAAATGTCCAATAAAAGCAGAACCTAGAATTCAAAATGAACATTTTATTCTAATTAAAAGCAAAATGAGAAAACATAAGGTGAAACACTCAGCTGCTCTCCTCTTTGTGAAGCTCCTCCAACTTGATTTATTCTTTCCTCAAACTTAATTAGATTTTTACTCAACATCATTAACCAAGTTTCTGATGCCTATAATCATTAGGTAAGTTTTTAAAATCACATAATTATTGTGAATCAATAGCCTTCCTACTGTAGTAGAGAGAACACTAAGATAGTCCCTAATATCTCTGTTCCCTAGTATAATCTTCTGTTCTTAAGCATAGGTGGGATTCTCACCAGATTCCAACAATAGACTATGGCAAACGTGGTGGGATATCTTGCCTATGATTAAGTTGCCTGTTATAGAAAAATATCTGTGCTAGTAGCTTAGAGACAGGAATCTCCTGCTGAGGCATTGAAGAAGCAATAGTGCAGGAAATGTATTGCCTATGTAGTGGTCCACATAACAAGGCATTTAGGGGCTGAGGGCCTTAGTCATATAGCCACAGGAAGTGAATTTTGCCAACAACTTGAGTGATCCTGGAAACATTATTTTCCTATTGAGCCTCCAGATGAGAATGCAGCCCAGCTGACACCATAGTTTATTACAACCTTTAGCAACCCTAAGCAAAGGACTTGGCTAAGCTGTACCTGGGTTTCTCACCCATTTAAACTCTGAACTCATAAAATATGTACTGTATTAGTATACTAATTTGTTGTGGTGATTTGTTACATGACCTTAGAAAACTAATAAAGAGCAATAATAGAACTATAATATACATACTTGGGGCTATGAAATTCAGGTGCATGGCTGTGAATTTCACCATATGTCAAATTCTTTTAGATTAAACAGCGTGGTAGAAAAGTTTCAGGATACAAAGGATTCTAGAGACTCTTCAGGGTTTGTTAAGACAATCCTTAAACTCTACTCAAATGTTGTTTGAAGCCGGGCATGGTGGCGCATGGTTGTAATCCCAGTACTCGGGAGGCTGAGACAGGAGGATCCGGGTTCATGGCCAGCCTCAGCTACTTAGTGAGGCCCTCCGCAACTTCGTGAGACCCTGTTTCAAAATAAAGAATAAAAAAAAATAGGGCTGGGGGTGTAGCTCGGAGGTAAAACGCCCCTGGGTTCAATCCCCGGTACAGCAAAAAAAATGTTGTTTGAATATATTAATATTTGTCCACATTAATTTCAGTCTCCTGTTTATGAGATTTCTTTTTCATGTCTTTTTTTTATTTACTTTTTTAGCATTTTATTGGAGCAATGTAATTATACATCATAGTTAGATCCAAAGTGATGAATTCATATAGGCACAAACATCTTTTGGATCTTTTTGTTCTTGATCCTTTGCTCACTGAAGATTCACCACAAAGGTCAATGATCCTAGCAAAGGGGTGACATAATCACATTTTTTATAAAATGTTCAGTATAAGGTATTTTAACCACACATGTTTAAAAATGCTGCTTCTACACAATTCACAGTGGCCAAATTATGGAACCAACCTTGGTGTCCATCAGATGAGTGGATTACAAAATTGTGGGAAATACACACAATGGAATTCTACTCAGCAATAAAGAAGAACAAAATAACATCATTTGCAAGAAAGTGGAAGGATCTGGAGAATGTTATGTTAAGCGAGATCAGTCAATCACAAAAAAAGAAGGGACATATGTTTTCATTAATATGCGCAACCTAAGGAGTAGTAGAGACACACAAGGGACTCATGTTGATAATGGAGAACCCTCAAGGGAACAAGGGAAGTGGTACAAGGGAAGGGGGAGGGCAAGAAAGAAGCAAATCAGTGGAATTACTATCATAAACAATATGTACATGTGAAAATATACCAACATCATTCTTGGTACTTCACACGGGTGGGGGAAGACAGGGGGGCGCACTAAGAGCTGTGTGTATCAAAGATGCTGTAACATGTAAGAGCTGTAACATCAAATAGATATTCATTGCGATGTAAGACTCCAATGCACCAATAAAAGCATATTAAAAAAATAAATAAAAACATTGCTTCTAGTCTGCACAGATTCCCTCTTGTGAGTCATTTTAAAATAATTATAATTTGGGGGGACCAAGTTATAGGAAGATGTTTTGGTTTGGGGCACACTTCATTAGAATTTAGCATGCTATATTTATGTTCAGAGTAGCTTCTATGTATTTTTGAATTATCACCACATGTCCTGATGGTGGAATGTCTTCCAGAAATACCCCCATGGCCTTGACTTCTGACTCACACAAGGTCCTGACACCAAGGATTTCCACAAAGTGCACTCATTCCCTTAGTCAGAGAAAAAGCTGCCTTCACATTATCTAAACTAGTGGGCTCCTGCTTTTGTGCAACTTTAAAATAGTCTATTATTTCATGTTCAGCTAGCTGAATTTTATTTTTCACGGTAGTGGAGATTGAACCCAGTGGTGCTCTACCTCTGATCTACATCCTAGTCCTACTTCATTTTTTATTTTGAAACAGGGTCTTGCTAGCTCACTGCACTGTGTTGGCCTCAAATCTGCAATCCTCCTGTCACAGCCTCAAAAGTATAGGGATTATAAGCATATGCCAACACAGCTGGTTCTAGCTGCCAATTCTTAAAAGCATGATGAGATAATCTGCCCGCTATAAATCTGTTCATCCTTAGCAATATGAATATAAAACCACTTAAAGCATTCTAAAACATCTTTTCAAAATCTCAGAAGTGGGATGCAAACAAATAAAATGGTACATTTAATTCAAGTTCATATGACTCAACTATATCATTCAACTGCAGTATTTAAAGAAATTTCAGAATATTTTAATAAAGCATGAGAAATAACCGGTCTGATTTGAATGTTTAAAATGATTTATTTTTGTCTGATTAATATTTACTTACTGACCGAGAAAAATTAGATTAAAAAAGAAATGGGCCAAGTGTTGTGGCACATACCTTTAATCTCAGCTGCTCTGCAACTGAGGCGGGAGGATTGAACTTCAAAGCCAGCTTGGGCAATTTAATAAGGTTCTGTCTCAAAATGTATATATTTTAAAGAGTTTAGAATGTGGAAGAGCTCTTGCCTAGCTTGTGCAAGGTCCTAGGTTCAATACCCAGTACCACCACCACAACAAAAGGTATGGAAGGTGAAGTTATAGTGAATAAATATAAGTAATAATATCAGTAGAAAATATTTTGATATTAAATTGCATATTGTACCCATTCTGGGGAGGTAGCTCAGTGGTAGAACACCTGCCTTTCATGTTTGAAGTTCTGGGTTTTATCCAGAGTACCAAAACAAAACAAAACAAAAACCCAAAAAAGAGCAATCTGTAAACAAATGTTTCAGGTAAATATTAAAAATAATAATTCATTAAAAGTAAAGTACAAATTTCAGGGGGAATTAATGTATATGATCTGGGGTTTACTAAAACCATTAATCACAAAGAAATTAGTCATAAGAGCTATCTCATAAAATTAAAATTGTTTATTCATTTGACAGATAGCACAATACCAAGTAGGGAGCACAAAGCTATTAAAATGTTATTTCCATAAGGATATTAAAGACAAAGTAGTTGATTATTGGCTACTTAAGATTAGTCACTACAGAAGAAATTTTGAAATAATTTTACCATTTACATATAAAAATGTTTGCTGGAGTTTTTATCAAATTTAACATTTCTAAAAAGTTATATGATATAAAAATGCATTGTGAGGCCCCAAGATCATTTCTAAATAATAAGTAAAAATAATAAAGTTATAAGCCTAAAATAAAATTTCTTAAAATATATGAGAAGCCAGGTACAGTAGTACAGACCTGTAATCTGAGTATTTGGGAGGCTGAGGCAGGAGGATCTCAGTTTCAAAGTCCGTCCATGGTAACTTATTGAAACCATGTTGCAAAATAAAAAAATAAAATAGGTTTGGGGGTACTCAGAAGTAGAGCACCCCTGGGTTCAATCCCCAGTACCACAAAAATAATTACAAAATATTTTCATTTTAGAAGGTGATCAGAGAATAAAGCCAAAAATCTTACTTTAAAAGGCATTTAGAGGTTAAGTAATAAAAAATGCTATTTTTCTATCTTTTAAATTTATAACCCTTTTAAAGTTCATAATGTTTTATGAGTTATTCTATTACTTTAAATATGTAGTCATTTTCATAATTTACTTTGGAGTATTTTTTTCTTAAAATAGGCCTCACAAATTTTACAACCTCAAATCCATCCCAACGTTGGTGTAGGGAGTGGAACAGAATGTTTCACTTATGAGCACAGTCTTTTATAGTGAGAGATAGCAGGCGTTTTATAGCCAGAGGTTGAGTGGCACAACTAGCAATAATGGTTTGGGCTTCATTCTCCTTTGAGATAGGTCATCAGGGATTTAATGACTTACTTAAGCATCAATCTTTTTTTAATTTATTTTTTCCATTTTTATTTATTACATTTATTGGTGCATTGTAGTTATACGTTTTGATAAGTATCAGGGTATCAGAAGCATGCACGCACACATTGCTCATTTAGCCCTCCCTCAAATCCCACCCTATTCCCTCCACCTTCCCTCCTTTCCGTGCTCAGCATAGTGATTGACTCTAAGTTTGTGTGTACACATCATGTACATTAGTGTATTTCCCTCTTCCCTGCTCCTGTCTCCCTCAGTTAGGTCACCTACTTTGCTCAACTAAAGTTTTCTCCTTCTCTGTCTGGGGTTCCCTTCTAAGCCCCATTCTCCCTAGCTTCCACATATTAGGGAGAACATCTGACTTTTCACTCTTTGTGACTGACTAATCTCACTTAGCGTAATGTTCTCCAGTTCCCTCCATTTCCCTGCAAATGATGTAATTTTGTTCTTCTTTATGGCTGCATAAAATTCCATTGTGTACATATCCCATAGTTTCATAATCCATTCATCTGTTGATGGGCACCTTGGCTGGTTCCAATGTTTGGCAATTGTGAATTGTGCATCTATAAGCATAGATATACATGCATTAGTCTGGTAGTTTGGTTTCAGTTCTTTTGGGTAGATGCCTAGAAGTGGTATTGCTGGGTCATACAGTAGGTTCATTCCCATTCTTCTGAGGATCCTCCACACTGTTTTCCAAAGTGGTTGCACTAATTTGCAATCCCACCTACAGTGTATTAGAGTTCCTACTTCTCCACATCCTCACCAGCATTTGTTGTCGTTTGTGTTTTTAATGATTGCCATTCTAACTGGGGTTAGGTGAAATCTCAGGGTAGTTTTGATTTGTATCTCTGATTGCTAATGATGTTGAACATTTTTTCATACATTTATGGGCCATTTGTGTTTCTTCTTCTGTGAAGTATCTAAACACTGCTTCTCTGTCTCTTGGTTTCTCTCTTTGCTACCCCTACTTTTGTTTTTATTTTTTAAGACAATTTTCTGGAGATTGAGAGGAAAGATTCAGTGTCTTGAAGTGAATTTTGCAGAAAGTCTCTTGAATCACTGCTATTCTCAGTCGTGTTCAGGAATATGCTAAGAGAAAATCCTGTGGAAAATAGATCATGAGACGTCAGATCCTCTGCACAAGCTGTGGCCCCATAGATTCCTGAGGAAATGCAGGAGACAAAGACTTCTTGGTGTTTATGGATGTCATGGTGTTAACTCGTTAGAGCCAGATTTCTATTCCAAGGGAAACATTTACAATTTTCTGGTCTTGACCATCGTCATTGATATTTAATCCATCTACTATAGGGTTCACCTTGTGAGGTGTACAGTTCACTGGTTTGTTTATATTTACAGAGGAGGCCTAATTTAGTAGTCATTCCCCAACATGCTCGCTCTGCCATGACTTAGACCTCATTCATCATAGGCAAAAACTAATCTGCTTCTTTGACCTGGACAGATTTTCTGATTTTAGAAAATCATATAAACAGGATCACACAATGTGGTCTTCTGTGACATTTTGAGATGAAATGCATCTTTCATTTCTGTGCATAATGTTCATCTTTTCTGTGATGTGTATCAACACCGCATTCTTTTCATTGTAATATGCCAATGTTTAATGTTTAGACAGGCTACATTTTGTTCGTTAGTTCATCAGTTAATGCACATTTGGTTTATTTCCAATTTTTAGCTGTTAGAAATTATGCTTCCATGAACATCTATGTACACAATTTTGTTTGGACATGTTTTCTTTTTTCTTAGGTACATGCTTAGGAGTGGAGTTGCTAAATTATATGGTAACTCTACTTTTAACATTTTGAGGAAGTTTTGAACAGTTTTCCAAAGTGGCTGTGCTAACTTACTTTTCCACCTGCATTACATGTGGCTTCCAGTTTCTCTACATCTCTATTACTTTTGTTATTATTTTATGGAGTGGGATCTCATAATGGCATTAACTTGTATCCCTCTAATTTAGGTGGAACACCCTTCCACCTGCTTATTCAACTTGTACACCATCTTCCTTTGAAAATAACTATTGGAATATTTTGGCAACTTTATTGAATTATCTTTTTACTTTAATACAATTTGTTTTTTTACAATGGACTCTACATTTTCAGCCTAGTTGTAGATTTTCAGAAATGTTTAGAAGATAGTATATATCCTGATATATTTCTATGTTTCTACCTCTCCGACAAAGTATCCTTTATTGTTAATACCTTACCTTAGTATGCTATACTTGTTACCATTAATAAAATAATATTGACACATTGTTACTAACTAAAGTCCAGAGTATATTCAGATTTTCTTTTTAGTTTTAGCTAACGTCTACAATTTTGGTTGCAATATTAAATAATTTTTCTTCTTTAGGACCTTATCACAATTCCTCACAAATAAAGCAGCAGAAATGGATATTAATCATAATAATGTCAGCAGGATTTTATTACACTTGGGATAGAAACTAATAAAAGTTGAGATTCACCCTCACTCTCATGAGTTGCTTCCAATGTCCTGTGTGCCCATAGCAACGTCTTTGAATGATCATGATTTTATTTAACTTATAAAAATGAGATTTCTACATTTTTTGTTGAAAGTCTCTAAGCATTGAAATTGCAAAGCTTTAAACCTGTAAAAGTTGGATAAGACCCCATGTCTTGTTCTATAACATAAAACAACACCAACTAGTTTTGACTTCACATTTATTGTCAAATGTTCTTTAAAAATCTTTAAAAATGTTGTTAGTACATTTTTACTTATTTTTAGAGGACTATAAGAGGTTTATTTAAGTTGGGGGGGTACAGTTTGAGAGAAGGCCATGATAGAGGGGTACATTTCAGAAAAAGGGTCTGGAACGATCCATTTCTGGAAGTGGAAAATGGCCAAGTTAGTATATTTTAACTCTCAATAAAACTAAGGGCTTCTAATGAAAGGAAACCCATTATTTGGGGCTCATAAAGAAAGGATGGGGAAAATACCACTTTTTACCCATTAGTCAGCCCTAAGAAGGCACGTCAGACTCTGAGGTGAAAATGGAGTGCAAGAAAAGAACCAAATGCACTTTGTTTGAGGTCGTACCAATTCTGTTTGAATATTATCACTCCTATGATTAATACGAGTCCTCTGTAGATAAAAAGCACTTCAAATCCAATATTCATCAAAACATTTCTTATCATTTTTTGAGCAAACTTTTTCTTACATTATTCATGCCTACTTGAAGACAGGCAAGATATTTCTTTTGAGTCTTAGTTTTAAAAAGTATAATGCCATGGGGCAAATAAATTTTTACCTTATGAATATGGTGAATTGTATGAATTATAAAAGTCTTCATATGCTTCACAGAAAGCCTAGAACTAGGATATAAGGCATTTTCTACTCAATGTCCCTCGATCTACATGTCCTTACTTATTTGCTCATCCCTTCTATACCTAGATTTAGATTCCTAGATTTAGATTTTGTTTTATATAATATAGTTTAGCGCCCTAAAATCTAAGTGCGAAGCTTGATATGAGTAAATTATTACTTAAATAGAAAATATAATTACATATTAACTGTGACATAGACATCATCTTAGAGGTGTCACTTATAGTCTTCTGGTACAGTTTTTTTTCTTTTTTTGTACCCAGCTCTATTTTATTTTTTGTTTTGAAACAGGGTCTTGCTAGGTTAATGAGATTCCTCTTGTTGAGGCTGTCTCCAAATCTGTGATCCTCCTGTCTCAGCCTCCCAAGTACTAGAATTGCAGGCATGTAACACCACACCCGGCTTGGCATAGATTTGAAGCTGAGAAAGATGACCTTAATTTCATTGCATTTTTTTCCTTAAAAAAAAAGTTCCCCTAGAGTATTTTGGTTGGAAATTTCATACTACTGCATGTTCTGGAACTTGGCTGCCTGCATAGTTACCACCATTTTACACATGAGTTTCTATGGCCAACCTAGGTTGTCAAGACTCCTCGTTGATTGACTGTTGCAGGTATTAGGTATCTTTATTACACATTCAAAATTCACTTGCACAGCACTAATCTCAAATCAATTCAGAGAGATTCTTTAGTGTTTTGTCTATGATTATGAGATGTCTGTATTTAAGTTTATGATTTCAAATTTCTCTCCATATATCCAATATTGTTAGACCAACATTGTGCATTTTCCTATCAAGATTTTGCTGGACTTCCTGGCACATCAATTTCCAGAGAGATTGAAACCACCCTATAATTCAATTCCTTGTGACATCCTGCCCCACTCTTTAAGCCACTCACTCTAAATTGGACCATGTTTCCCATTCTTCCAGCCGGCAGATAGGTGGTTCATCCTAAACAGAAGAACCACTTCCTCACATTTGCATAACTCCAGGAGACTCCCTATTTAGAATGCCTTGTTTGTCCTGTCCAAAAATGATGGATTATCTTTTATTGATTGAGTCCCAAGGTAAGGACTTTACCTGAAAATACATTAGTGCTACTGGTGCACAGGTGGTCTACTTTGATTGCTTTCCTGTCTCCACTGAGCAGTGGAACTGAGTTGGGAGCCCCTCCTCAGAATTCCCACACTGTCACCTCCTTATTCGCACCCGCATGTGGAGAATGAATGAATGTGGAATTCATTCTAATGATACACAGGGCACAGGGCTTCCATGAAAATAGGGCAGGGAACACTTACCATTTTGGGCAAAGTGCAGGTTTTATCTCAATCCTGTGTGTGTGTGTGTGTGTGTGTGTGTGTGTGTGTGTGTGTTACTGGGGATTGAACCCAGTGGCATTCTGCCTCTGAACTATACCCCCAGACCTTTTTAAAATTTTTCTTATTGTTGTTTTGACTTGAAACATGGTCTCACTAAGTTTCTGAGAGTCTATCTATGTTATTGAGGTTGTCCTCCAACCTGCGATCCTCCTGTCTCAGCCTCCCAAATACTGGAATTACAGGAATGCGCAACCATGCCTGGCCCAATCCCTCTTTTAAGGTCCCACATAGCACATCAAGTTTCAGGGCCCATCCTATTGTCTTTGGTCATTGTTTTTGTCTTTCATATATTTCAAGACAAAAAGTTGATAGTTTTTTTTCCTAAAAATCTTGGTTTCTTATTCTTTCTCTGTCTCTCTTATTAAGGAACATTCACTCTTTAAAAAAGTCAATATGTAGCAATAATATTCAAGTCCCACCTTTTCTTACTATTACTGCAAAAGAGGCACATTTCTCCAATGATAGGTCTAGTTTCATAGTTGTATAATTTACACAAGAAATTTTAAAATTATTTTAATATTTCCCAAATTTTATCACTTTTAAATTCTATATCAAACTTATCGATTTTTTCAGAGAGAAAATAGCCTTGCCAGAGGCTTCCTTGTTACTGTCAAGTCAAATTTGTGTGCTTTTACGCTAATGGCTAAAAATCAGGGGCCCCATTCTTTAGAGACTGAACAATGAGTGCTAGGAATAGAAATAGCTACAAGTGATGGATGACAATATTTCAAGAGCTGAGCCAATGAGATGGAGAGGAGACAGATACAAAACCTATCACAGGCATCTTTTAAATAGTTTATCTGTTGCACATTTCATGGTATTTTTATACTACGGATCACTAAAATCATCATATTAGTCTGCTGCTAGCATTGATGTCTTTCATGATTAATGACAAGAAACCATCATAATAAATATAGGAATAGAGAAGAATATTCTATTCAAGGTTTTGGCATATATTATAGCTCAGTAAGTGCTGGAATGGCAACAGACCTGAAAACAATTTTGTGTCAGGACTATAATTTGTTCTGGATGTTCCATCGTAAGCACTGTCCTTTATAAAGAATGACCTTTGCGACTGCTATGCTTTTTGCAGTATGATTTCAGTAACAGAATTAATGCTGTTGCAGTATATTAAATCTCAACCAAATGAGGGCCAAAGAGTATGCAAGACAAATAGTAAGACTAAAATCAATCTTTGGGAATTGACCCATTTGATTACCCAGGAGAGATCAGGTTATATTTCAAAATTAAATGTCGGTGGCTTAATTTGCCAGGGGTGTATTTCTTGCTTATACCAAGTAGTCTGAATTTGGCAACTTTCTGGGCAGCTGTCTTCCATGTCTGCCTCAGTTACTCACCTGCTTTTTCCGTTTTGCTCTTCTATTGCAAAATATGGACTCTTGGACACCACTGAGGAGGGAGAGAGAAGACGGAGCACCCACACTTTTCTCTTTAATGCCTCCCTCTTCGAATGCCTTGGGTGACTTCTGTTTACCAACGATGAAGACTGGACATGCGTCTTGCTGACTGCCAGAGGGTTAAGAAACGTGGTTCACCAGGTACAGCCAAATTGAGCACTAGAGATATCTGCTGCAGAAATAGAAATCTGAGATGGTTTTCTAAATGAGAATTTTCAAGCTTAGATAAAGCCTCTTCCTTGAAAATCTGATGTTTATGCTTGTATTTTAGAAGATTTTAAGATTATTTGATTGGTCTTTTTGATATGTGAATGTTGATTAATTTGACTAATATTATTTTTGAAAAACTTATTTAAATGATATTTTGACTGATCATGAGATAGAGTGATTTGTTAATGGAAGATTTTAGAATATAAGGTAAACTTATAAACTCCTTGAATACCTCTCCGATTTTACAGAATTAATTTATAACTTTTGAGATTAATTTTCTATTGTATATATTAAGTTCAATGGAGCATATATGAAGTCAAAAATGCTTATTGTGATATTCACTAAAATTTTTGAGGATTTAATGCATACATTTCCTTATACACATATATTGATATAGATACGATCAAATGCTATTTTAACTGAAAATATTCCTATATTTCATATATATATGAAATAATAATTTAGGTAATTTAACAAATAAATTACCTATGTATTAGGTAATTTAAGAATAAGAATGTTATCAAAATGTTATTCAGAAAATATTTAAGTATATTTCCCAGCCAGATGCGGAGGTGCATGCCTTTAATCCCAGTATTTAGGAGGCTGAGACGAAGGATTCTAAGTTTGAGGCCAGCCTCTGCAACTTGAGACATCATTTCAAGATAAAAAAAATAAATAGAAAAGAGCTGACAGTGCAGCTCAGTGGTAGAGGGCCCCTAACAATGAAACATGATTCATACCTTTACCTGCAAGTTATTATCATTTATAGAATTTGTTAAACCAATCATTATTGATATAAATCAAAACGGAACATAATGAACTATATTTTGAATATATCATTGGATATGGTTTGCTAATATTTGTAGGAATTATTTTCTGTTTTATTTATTTGTTTTTAAATTTATAGATACTATTTATGTTATATGCATGCTTACAAATATTATTGGAGTTTAACTTTATTAATTCAAAGTTTTTCAGTTTCTGGCATAAGAATTTTTTTCAGAATTATAAAATGACAAGGAACATGATTTCTCTATTTTTAACAATCTTGAATGATTATAGACTATGAAGTTAGGTACTTTACCTTAAATGTTAGATGGAACTTAGTGGTGAAATCATCCAGGCTGTGTGAATGCCTCTATTTTGTGTGTCTGCATATTCAGTGATTTTGATTAGTGGTACAATTTCTTTAGTTGTAATAGATCTATCATACTCACATTTTCTACTTCTTCTCATCTGTTCTTAAAGGTTAATTTTCATAGATATACTTCCATTACACATAGGTTTGAAAATCTGTTGGCATAATTCATTTATCATATTCCTTTTTGATATTTTAGTACCTGTAGCTATGGTTGAATATTTTATTCCTGGTTTGGTTTTTGTACTCTTATTCTCTGTCCCTTTCTATCTGTGTTCAGTCTGCTTTTCTTTTCCTCTTGCTATTAACATTTGCTATTTTAATAGTTTTCCATTGAATAAAGTTTGACTTTATTGATATTTTCCCTTGCACATCTTCTTTCCACTATTTGCTCTCTATTAAGTTAAGGCATTTCCTTCATTATATCTTATCTTTTGGTGAGCTGCTTTTGTAGTTTTTATCTTATAGCATAAGAGTATGTATATCTAAGTTTGTAAAAGTCATCTTAGTTTTTCATATTTAAAAGATATATGAAGATGTTAGATATATTCTTTTTGTAGAAAGTTTTAAGACAGGACAGATCAAGTAAAATTTGAGAATGAAACGTGAATTCAAATCTCACGTAAATTGTTAATCCAATAGATGGTTAGAAAGATTAAACACTTTAAAATGTGATCAACTAGAAGCTTCAATAATGAAATTTTAGGGTTTTCAATCAGAATTTTATAATTATCAGGTTGATAATGTGAAGATAAATGGATGTCTTTATAAATTCCATTATTAATTTATGGAAGATTCTCCTTTCACAAATTAAATTGGAGATACTTTATTTTATGTAAATGTATATTTTTATCGACGTTTTAGTAGAAACACAATTGAAATTAGAAAATGAAGACTGTGTCACCTTATTACCATAAATGTGCTAAAAGTCAATTGGGTCATAAATATCATCTAAGTCCTAGTGAATTCTGTTCGCTTTCTTTTAAAAGCCTAGTCTTTATGTTTAGTATTCATCAACAGTAGTAACTAGGAGTAGAAAACAGCTTTCCGTTTAAAATCATTTAAAAAAAATAATTTTTCTGTTTACCTGAGGCAAGTCTAGGACTCCCCCTCCATGTACCTTTATTGATGAATAATTAACGTGATTGATGGCTCACATATCTTATTTTAAATAAAGTAATTAATAGCATCAACGCTTCCAAAGAGACCATTCATTGTCATCAAACATCACAAGAAGCCATTGTAAACATAAAATGATGACTTAAGTTAAGGTAAGTAAACATGACTAAGAAGGACACTATGTCTCTTTACTTTTAGTAAAGCTGATTAATTTTCACATTTATCTAATAAATTGCTCAAACTTCAAAAGAGTGATTAAAAGAAAAATGGAAATAGTCAGGTGTGGTGGCACACTCCTGTTCTCCCAGTACTTGGGAGACTGAGACAGGAGGATCCCCAGTGTTCCCTCCCCAAAAAAAAAACCCAAAAAGAGTTTGGAAATGATTCTCAATAAATACAGGATGGTTGTGTTCAAAACACTGCATTTTATTTTCTAAATATATTTGCTAAATGTATCAAAATAAATAATGAAGAAACTTTCCTGTTGCCTGGGTAATTTAATTGTTTCCACCTTAATAGTTTTTTTCTTATTTTCACCTTTCTTTCTCTTTGGGACTTGCTATAAGATCTGCTTCCCCAGTGGGCCATTTTTTTTTTTTTTTTTGCGGTACCGGGGATTGAACCCAGGGGCATTCTACCTCCGCGCTACACCCCTGACCCTATTTTTATACTTTATTTTGAAACCGGGTCTCACGAAGTTGTGGAGGGCCTCACTAAGGAGAGATAGAGAGAGACAGGGAGATAGAGAGAGAGAGAGGTGAGGCTGGCCGCGAACCCGGATCCTCCGGTCTCTGCCTCCCAAAGTACTGGGATTACAAGTGTGCTCCACCACGCCCGGCTCCCAGTGGGCCATTTGACTCAGAGATCATCATCATTTTGCATTTTAGTGTACAGCCTCATAGATAAAACTATGTTGTTTCCATGTGTTTATCAAATTATTAAGATTTGATTTATTAATATACTTCAATTAAAAAATATTCACTATCAGAAGCCGGGCGTGGTGGAGCACGCTTGTAATCCCAGTACTTTGGGAGTCGGAGACCGGAGGATCCGGGTTCGCGGCCAGCCTCAGCTACTTAGTGAGGCCCTCCGCAACTTCGTGAGACCCGGTTTCAAAATAAAGTATAAAAATATAGGGCCGGGGGTGTAGCGTGGAGGTAGAACACCCCTGGGTTTAATCCCTGGTACCGCAAAAAAAAAAAAATATTCACTATCAGGCCAACATACTACTGACCTGAAGGTTTGCATTTTCAAAATACAACTTAAATTCCTCTTTTATGTGCAAAACTATTCAGATGATACCTCATATTACATGTTGAAGTATGTTACAAAAATTACCTGGATTCTTCTAAATGTCCGATTGCCTTATAATTTTCACTCCTATAAGAATTAGATGTTGAAGTGGGACATGGTGGCCCACACCTGTAATCCCAGAACTTGGGAGGCTGGGACAGGAAGATCACAGTTTGTGAGGCCAGCCTTAGCAACATAGTGAGACCCTGTTTTAAAAAATATATGTAAAATATGGCAGGGGGTGTAGCTTAATGTTAGAATACCTCTGGGTTCAATCCCCTGTACTACTACCAAAAAAAAAAAAACCAGATGTTTATTTCTACTGAATCAATCTTAATATTCAATGTCTAGTATAAATGGATAAAATTGCTTGTTATCTAATGGACCTTATTCTATCATGCACGAAATATTTTTTTGGTATCAAGTAATATGAACCAGTGAACTTGCTATAGACATCTCTTTTCTTTAGCAAACTATGACAAATTTAAGTTTTAATACAAAAAGACTCAATTTTTTCCCTTCCTTCAGTATTTTTTGCTGTAGTTGTGGAATAGTTTCATAGCAAGGAAAGAAAAAGAATTAACTTGAGTAAAACCCAGTTAAAATGCAAATGTAATGAATTTCTGGGCAATAAAGAATGCATTAAGCTGGAACCCTAATGAACACTAATAGTAAAAGTCCCCAGAATATTTTATGCATCTCTATCTATTCCATCTTTATGTTCATTTAGATGTAAGTCTGATAATTTTAGAGGCTTTGCATTTTTCTGTTTGCCACAAACATGATAAGCAACTTTATTGTTCTTACTTGAGACATGGTTTCAAATCTACTTCATTTCAATCTCTGGGAACCAAACCAATCAATCAGAAAAATATCTGACTTCTAGATTTATGATTTTTTTCACAGAAATTAGCAAAATTCAATGTTAGTGGTGATATAGAAATTGGCTAGATATAGTTATGAGGCATTGATATTTGTTAGCAAATGAATTTCATATGTAAAAAATGAAAGAAAATTTAATATTCATGTAACATCTGTCTGTTGATTATTAGGATAATTATTATGCCAGTTATTAATAGATTATTAGTAATAAAGGGGAATGTTTTCTTTGTATAAACAGGAACAGTAATCCCACATCACCCTGTAGATAGAGCGTGGCTCTTTATGAAGTAGAGAGGAGAGAATTTTTAGTGATGATGGATTTCACTAAATGAGGTTCTCCTTTCTGATATAAGACAAGCCAGAGTTTAAGCAAACAGAACGAGGTCATTTCTTTTACCTTGTTAGACCTATTCACATTTTGCTCAAAGGCTTTTTAAAAATTCAGAGGATTTTAATATATTATCCTATAAAATAATTGTGTAATCTATTATTATAATAGATCATAAAAGAGTATGGTCATTATAGAGTAAGTCCTATTCCAGAATCATAAAATGTTAATAAGTGTTCAAGGTCAAGAAAATATAGGATAGGTTGAGAGTTAAATCTACAGAAGCTGGGACATTGTGAGTTGAAATAGCTGCAAAAGATTCATGAAGTCTATTCGATGCCAAGAATAGTATCCCCGAAACTAATTTAAATGATTAGTTTTACTTTTTTCATGTTCATCCCTTAGAAAGCATATGGTATATCCTCAATGATTATAGCAATAAAAAAGGACCATTTACTAGTCATGGCAACGTTGTGACTGTGAGATGTAAGGTCACATAGAGGAATAGAAAGAAGTCTTAAAAATAAAAGCCATAGAAATGTATCATTTAATGTGCTCTATCTACTTTATGTACAGTATGCCTTTGATATTAAAAAGAAAGTATTTTGGCTTTGACTCTATGTTTCTACTAGAGGAAAAAAATCATTGAATTAACAGCAGCAAATGAATTACTGAGTGGGTGTCCCATTCCACTTATTCAATTTGATAGACTATTTGCGGACTCTCTCTTTCTGTAGCCAGAATATTAACTCTGCCAACTGCTTCATGAATTGAAGATCCTTTATCGAGTATATTCTCTGTCCTTTAGGAAGCACAAAGTTCAGTGCTGCCTGGTGGCGCAGAAACAGTTTTAGGCTGCAAAAAGAAATGTAACTTCTTTAGTGTGATAATTTAAATTATTCTTTTTATGGTTAAAGTTGGACTGTTATTCTATCATAAAATATGTACCTATATGCTCATTTATATTCATGCAGTCATGGAATGATTAATCTTAACTTCTTTGGAACAATTAGTTCTATTCTAGTTATGCTCGGCATATGCTTTTCCCAGCCTTCTCTATCTGGCACCACCGCTACCTTTCTTTATTCTTTTCTTTTCTTTTTTTTTATATAAGTTCTTCCCTATTATTGAAGAGAAAAGCCTTAATGCATTTACACATTTATTGTGATTAAATGAGTCAGCAGTGCTTTGTCTCTATGAAATGTTTCTTCTTCTAATTTGTAATACAGATTTTTGTTTTGTTTTGTTTTTGGTCCTGGGGATTGAAACCAGGGGTGTTCTAACTCCGAGCCACACCGCCAGTCCTATTTTATTGTTTTATTTTATTTTTTATTTTGAAACATGGTCTCACTAAATTGTTGAGGGTCTAAGTTGCTGTGGCTGGCCTTGAACCTGTGGTCCTCCTGTCTCAGCCTCTCAAGTATTGAGATTACAGGTGTACGCCACCACACCCAGCTTGTAATACAAATTATTTTGTGTGTGTGATAATCTGCTATGTCAGGCATGATTGATGGATTTTTGTGTGTAGGTTATTGACTTGGAAACCAGATGGTTAAGAGACACTTGACTAAACACCACCATCAGTTTAGCTGTCCAACACTTTTCCCTCTCATTTTCTCAATCATCCTTCATGTGTTGAAGGATTTCTACCCTTTGTTCAGCAGGATATTCTTCTGGAAAAGATTCAGAGAAGGTGCCAATAACATCGTCCTTATTCCCACCTCTTTAATCAGCTCATGTATGAGTACATGATCGGATAGCCCCATCAGAATCTCCCTACTGGCTCTTCCCTTCTAAAGGGACAGGATCATTTTCTCTTTGATTTGACGTAAGCTAGTTGCACAATACCCTATCAAAGTAAGAAGTCTGCTTCAATAGATTTGTTTCTATCTAAAACATATGCATATCTATGTATCTATTTTATTTAATAATATATATGCATGTATTTTATTTAACAGTAGACTTATATTTTGCATGTTAATTTAATATGCTACAATGAGAAGCACAGGATATCATTGTTATGATAAAAATTATGCATGTGTTTTGAATCAAATGTATATCAGGGAGATTGTAGCGATATATTAAACTTTTCTCTTAAAAAACATTACTTAAAATTAAGATATGGATAATTCAGTTAATGAAGACAGTAATAATTACAATAATTTGATAAGTTATAGAAAGAAAAAAAGTTGTTTGCTAATAACTTTTTCCTTTGTAGTGTTTTCCTGGCATTTGGGATTTTTAATGAACACCAAATATATTTAAGCAAATAACTTGGGATTTGATTATGTAGGATGAAATATGGGTTAATATAAATAAATTAAACTACTATAATAATAACAAAAACATGTTACCTCATCCTGGCATTCTTTACAAATTCCTAATGAATGTAATGACGCAGTAGCCAATAGATTAAGAAAATTTAACTCACACATCCTTTTTCAATTATCTGATATGTCATCATGCTTTTCTTATATATGGAATATAAATAAAAGTCTAAGAAATGTATTTAAATGAAAGTCTTCCATGGAGCAATAGCATAACATTAGTGCAGAATCATGTCACCATGAACACAAGTCAACTTTCAGATCCTTATCAGCTGGATGTGAGAATAGTTTTTCTGAAAATCTCGAGCTTCCTGCTCTCTTCTCATGCCCGATTCCCTCATGCATGGTCTTTCCTTCTGCACACACTGTGAGAAATAGATCTTTTCTATCAAAGGAATGACTTGACTTGGGCGCCATGTTGAAAAGCTGCCATTTGTGTAACTGTATTTGTGGACCTGTGCTTGTATTTTTGTAGATAGTACTTCCTAAAAATTGTGAGTGCCAACCCCTCCCCTAGCATCCCCTTCAGCCAATGGCGTAAAGATTGTGAGGCTGTGTTCCCACCAATAGCACAGCACAGAAGCCCCACGCTAAAGATAAAACGCCCAGCAATTTCCTCCATGTTGTTCCTTACACACTAGACCTTCCTGGTGACAGGAACCCTTTTGCAAAAAGTAAATTCACCTTGCCGAGCTGCTTTCAACTACGTGTCTTTTTTTTAACGACACCATAAAAATTTACTTCTAACAACACCCATCCAAACATGCTGACACATGGGACAAGGTGCCTGTCGCTGGGTACTGACTAAAGTCAGTGTTTCACAGTGACGAGCATCACAAGTGTTTCAGCCAGTGGTCACTGAAGCATTTTGTCTTCTCTCTTTAAAAACTACCTTTTCTTCCCATAAGCCCTGGTTCTTCAAAGAGAAAAAGAGTCTGATGTTTCAGGCATTCAAAGCTTTAAAAGCGTCTAGCTGGAACCCAGCTGGATCCGGATCAAAGTGGGAGAATGGAATCATTTTTACTTAAAATCCACCAACAAGTGTTGGGCCACAGTCTCTGACAAATGCACATCTTCCCTCCACTGTACCTTGTTTGTGGGCAGTGCCATTCAAATGCTGGAGTGACAGGTGCAGATGGTCCAGGCAGTCAATTGTGTTAGCCCCTCCAGTGTAAGCAAGTTCATAAGCATTCAGGGACCTTGAAGAGCAAGAGTATTTTCAACCCTGTCAAAGTGGGCACAGGGTAGGTGATTTCTATGCCTACATTGTCATGCTGAGTGAGAAATTTAAATGGAAGAAAAGTAAGTAAGAGGCTTAGGCAGTATGATTTGAGAAGGAATGAATTGTGTGATGGTGTAGAATGAGAGACACCTAGTACTATTAACACAGAAAAAAAGAGAGAAAATGTTTGGAATCACAATGTTACCACTTGTTAAAAACATTTTATTTTAATATGTGGTATTGGCACACAGGGGAGATAAACCAGGTTTTCCTGTCCTACTTGTTTTTGTTTTATTTCTTGACTCCTTTTGCAACTACTTATTCTCATTTGGAATTTCCTAGGTATAAAAAGAATTGACATGAAACTCTCAAGTTCTATCATTTTGTAGAGAACTATAGGTACCTATTTCTTACAATTTACTAACATCTACAATTCTCTTTGGTTCCTCATTTCCCTCCTGACAGCCTTAACTATGGTTCATCCTCATGAAAGTTTATACTTACTCCAATTACAATTTCTTTACAAATACTCCTTTTTTATCCCCCAAAATATTGAGTTAAGTAAAAAAGCTGCTTAGACTTAACTGTCCAGGATGGCTGCTTGGTTACACATCTGAACTCACTTCCCTCTACCTTGAAGACTGCTGATTAAATGACACAACTCTTCTGACGAGTTGCACTTTTAACAAACAATTGAGTCGTACTGTGTTGCAAATCAATCTAGATTTTACAAAAATATCAGTGTTATGAAAGGGAACAAAAATGTCGAGGAACTGATCTTGACTCAAGGAAAGTAAAGAATCATGACAAATAAAAATAGTGCATAAACTTTGCTGGGCTTCAAATAACAGACATGACCACGGAGCTCATCATTCTGATAGTTGGCTAGATCTGATCATAGACTGCATATTAGATGATAATGTTATATAAATATTAATGATCCTAAGGGTGGTAGTGTTATTACAGTTGGGTAGAAGAAGCTTTAGATGGGCAGCCGGACCAGGAGGAGGATACTTTAATCTAGGTTATGTACAAAAGAAGGGCACTGCTAAAATATTGAGCAGAGGAGCCCACTCAAAGCAAGAGGAAAATATACAACCATGAGTCAATAGAAGTAAGAGTCACTAAGGGAATTTCAGGCCACACATCACCGGGGTCAGTGATCTCCCAGCTTTTCCTCTGTGTACAGAGCTGCAAGCCCAGCTTTTGCCTTGAATATGAATATGAAGGAACTTCCTGGAGAAAAAGATTCTTCCTGAGGATATCAAGCATGGGAGACATTTCCATATTTTAAGGTCCTTTATAGATATTTTTGCCAAAGAAAGAGAATTGAACTTGTTAACAAGTTCCTAGGATTTACCAAAATGAATCTCAGGAAAGGCCATTAATAAATGTGTATTCAAATGTGGATTAAGGTCAAGTGTGATGGTGCCAGACTGAAATCTCAGCTACTCAGGAGGCTGAAGAAAGAAAATCTCAAATTCCAGGACACTTACAAAATCCAGGTCACTAGGTGAGACAATGTCTTAAAATTAAAAAGGCTGGGGATGTAGATAATTGGTAGAGTGCTTATATGGCATACTGCAAAAAAAAATGTGGCTTTGGCAAACCTAGGGCAGGGACTATGCACCTGCATTTTAAGCAGAAAAACAGGTGATATTTTTATTTAGGTAGTCTAGAGACTGCATAAGTTATCTTAGACCTAGATTATTTTTTCTAAATGGTTTGGTGACAATTATCAGTTTTTTTTTACTATAAAGCTTTCCCTACCAGATTGAAAATCTTCATCCTTATTTTGCATTTTAAAATGACTTCTAGCACAATTCTCCACAAGACATCCAATACTGTTCAACTCTTTATGATTAGACCTTATGATTAGACCGTATCACTTGTGTGTTGTTCTAATGTAGACCCAAAGTATATTTACAAAGGGCTTTTCTGAAGTAGATCTAATAACATGTCGGCCAGGTCAAATCATGGTTCTTGATTGATGGAATAAAATCCTCGTGAAGGTAAATGCTTATATCCCTAGCCACTTGGAAGTGTGCTTGGTGAAAAATAAAGAAGGAAAAAGCCAGGCGTAGTGGCGCACGCCTGTAATCCCAGTACTTGGGAGGCTGAGACCGGAGGATAAGCTGAGACCGGCCAGCCTCAGCTACTTAGTGAGGCCCTCCACAACTTAGTAAGACCCTGTTTCAAAAATAAAGAATAAAAAATAGGGCCGGGGGTGTAGCTTGGAGGTAAAATGCCCCTGGGTTCAATCCCCAGTACCGCAAAAAAAAAAAAAAGAAAAAAGAAAGAAACAAAAGACAAAAGATAGAGAGTGGAAAAATGGAATGGTAAGGGAACTGAAGGGAAGAGAAAATGAAAAGATTACTAGCGCAGCTAAATGTGAAATTGATGAAACTTAAATATTCCTAGGATTTTCTCTTAGCAGGAAAAAGATATGGAGTGTGTCTCCTATCTTTAAGTATAGCTTTATCGCTTATCCAAAGTGTGTTTTTTCTATACTTAAAGAACCCTGGATAGCTATTTATTTTCCATTATACTCCTTTGTGCAGCACTTTCCTTACCCTGAAGTGAATTTAAATTAAAGTGCCATATGCTATTCTGAAGAGCTTCCTTCTTTAATGTGTTCACTATGATGATAGGTACCTCTTCAATTTTTGTTGCTGCTATTGCAGAGAGGACAGTGAAATAAAGGTGTGTATTCATGAATGTGTGTGACTCCACGTATTCATGTCTTATTGACCTATGTTTGCACATTTCCATGTGCTTAAGTGTTTTATGAGTATCTAAGCTAAATACATCAACTATTTTTATGATTAATCAAAGTGAAATATAATATAAATATCCAAAATTTTAAGAATCAGATTTATTGCTTTAGAGCTTCAATTCCAGCTTTTTATTTATAAAATAAAAATGTAAAAATATATATTTGAGGACATATAAAATCTTCCTTGACTCTCATCTTATATAAAATTGTACTTTATAAAAATTTTAAGACATTCTTGGGGGTGTATATATTTGTGTGTGTAAGAGTGAGTTTATGAATTGGTTTTCCCTTCTGTTCCACAAAAGGAAATCATTAGTAGGTGCTCTTCTGTAGGTAAAGAAGTTATACTGAAATCATTCTTAAGCTGGGCGTGGTGGTGCACACTTGTAATCAAAGTACTTGGGAGGCTGAGACAGGAGAATTGTGGGTTCAAGGACAGCTTCAGCAAGTAGTGAGACTCTCGGCAACCTAGAGAGACCCTGTTTCAAAATAAAAATAAAATAGGGCTGGGGGTGTAGTTTGGAGGTAGAATGCCCCTGGGTTCAATCCTCAGTACCACACAAAAAAAGAAATCATTCTATTTATTTTTTGAATTTTGAAAAACACCTAAGGTAAAGAGATGGATATTACGGTTTCACTGTATTATTTAAAATTTTAATAAAAACCCAAATGTTTTAAAACTTTGTGATTAAATACTTATTAAGACTCCTATGAGTGCATTTCCCAAAGTATAAGTACTTTGAAATAGCTTATATTAAATGTAAACAGCAATTGAATAAATATTTTATCTGTAGACTGTGTCAATTTGTAAAAAAAAAATTCTAGTCATGGACTGAACTAAAGTCATGGGCAGGAGTTGGTAGGGAAAAATAAAATATTTATATATACTTCTGCTATAGCAAAATGGCCCATTGTTGTATCTGTTTGTCCTCCCCCAAATCCCAGAATGCCCTCTCAACCATTACAGTGCTGCTTTGAATTAGCTACGGCTTTATCCCAATATTTGAATTATCCCCCACTCTAAATAGCATAGAAGGTTTTTCCTCTTTAGGAGTAATTAAAGCTGTTAATTCAAAGCCCTGTCATTTAAGAAGATAATCAATATTTTTAAATGCAAAACTATTTCTCAGATGTATTCCTGACAGGTCCCAACTCCTCAACTCCAAGAGTATTTTTGTGTAATTTTCTTTGTTTCTAAAAAATGAGAAAATTTCTGATACATAGATACCATGAGCATATATTCAATAGAAAATGTTCAGTGGAATATATTAAGAAGCTAGTGTTAAAATTGCCTTCCTAAAAACATTTAGTGCCAGGCAAACTCCTGTATTGGTTGCTATATTAACAATCTCAGACTGTTTAATTAGTTAACCATTCTTTAAAGATGTGAAATTAGAAGGATGTTTCTTTCTTTCTCTTTCTCTTTCTCTGAAACGTATTAAAGTGAAATTGAATTAGAACATAGTTAAGGTAACCTAGACATTCTGAATATCTAATGTAAAATATGGAGGGAGGCTGTATTTATTTAATATATTCCTATCTCCACCTATCTTTAAGATAAGGCAACAAAAATAATAACCAATAAAGTATGTGAGAAGTGTTTAGAAACACTATTATTTCAAGAATTATAAAATATTAAAGCAAGTACGTCATTTTTTTTCATATTGTGAAAACATTTTAAGCAAGCAAAATATTATTGGATATTCTATCAGTTTTACCCCTCTGGATTATCTCTGGTTTTTCCTCACTTTGAGTTACTTTAGAAATCTGTGTAGAAAACAGTGTCATACAAATTATTCTAGTCTAGAAAGATAATGTATGACTAATGGTATTTAGGTGACTGTTGCTCTGACAATCATGACAAATTTTCTATCTGCTTGTAAATTTATTTCAGCACCCCTAAGGTGCGCGTGCGTGTGCGTGCGTGTGTGTGTGTGTGTGTGCATTTTGAAATGTCCTTTGAGCCTGTTATGACATCTTTCTGATTCCCTCATTAATGAGTTTATTAAAATCTTTTATATTTGTTCAATTCATATTTATAAGAAAATTAGGATTGAACTTTAAACAAAATATATCATTTAGCAAATGTTTGTTAAAACAGACAACATACACATTGTGAAATATTATTAATCTTGATTAAATTAGAAAGAGGATATAACAAATGACCTGAGAAGATACAGAAAATAAATTATATAATAATCAATAGCAGTAGGGATTTAAACTGCATTAGAAGAACACAGGATTAAATTTACACCACCAAAGCCACACTTTGTGACCTGGAGAAGATATCTAAATGATAACATTACAAAAAAAGGAAAATATTAAAAAGAGCAATGAAGGAAATATTTTGTGGATAAGTATATGTAAATTGGAAACCATTGAATTTCAGAACAAAATTTTTAAAGCAGGCCAATGTTTTAAATATATTGTTATTAGTAATATAAGCGTAATAAAATATATTTAAGATAAATTTAGAATTATTTTAATAATTTTCTGGCCTTCATCTATTAAAAACACATCTCTTATAAGGAGAAAAAAATTGGTCCCACCTTTTACACAAAAAATTATAAGACCATAAAGGAAAAATTAAAATTATAGTATAAAATATGAAGTAATTATTTGAGCAGAAAAAGACACTGTTTCCCCCAATAAAATGGTGACTTGAGCATACTGGTGAGCTGGTAATGATGTCAGTCTACATTTTAAATATTTTTCTCTTTCTGATTTTCTCTTCTTACATTCCAAAACAAAATACCTAAGATAATTAAAGAAAGAAAACAAGCCACGACGAAGGACTTCATCTGCGCAGGATCATCAAGAGCTGCAAGACCTGCATGGTGTCAGCATGTCTGCATAGGGAAGTCCACAGACGCCAAAGGGCCACATGAGCCGTGGAGCAGAAACCCTAAAAAACCAGCAGGTATTCACTGCAAAGTTGGGGTGATCAATTGAAGTTCTGTAGCTGGTATGTTGAGGGGTTTTACATGCTCCATTCCATAGGCAAGTGCAAAAAAATGTGGTGATCTCCTAAATCCAATGACCAAATGAAATTTTAAGAATTCCAGTCTGAAAAGGAAGAGTTCAGTAAGAACAAGGCAGAGACCAGACCATAAGTTCAAAGGGAATGGAACTTTCACATGAAATTGTGGGACAGAAAGAACAGAAGAAATTTAGTCCTGTGTGTATATGTGTTTAATATATATATACATATGTAAACATACAAACATATACATGCATACATATATTTATGTACGTATATACGTATACATATACGTATACGTATATGTATATGTATATAATAGCCTTTCCACTTCATTATGGATATTTTTTGATGCTGTACCAAAAATTTGAAATGGAATTAATGTCAAAGCCATAGCAATGATTTTTTACAAACAGTTGAATTAAATTCCACTCTTTTGTCTTGTATTTTTATTAGAATTTTACTTTTGAATGTTTTATAATTTCATGCATTGGTCACTTGGAAATATCTGTTCACTGAGTGATGCAGACCTTCCAAATGTTGGCACAATTCATTATACAATATCAAAAACTCAAACTTGTTAATATCACTACTCATGTCATGAGAAAATTATTGTAATATTGGGAAACTCTCAAGCACAATGTAACAGATACAAGTTTTCCAAAATACTATATTTTACTTGGAAACTCAACTTTTATCATTGTTAAAAATAATTTTGTCCATTTCTTCCTTGAAGTGACATAGTCTCTCAGTTCGTTTTCACGAAACTGTCAGCCAGATATCCTAGTCTATATAATCATAGTTCTTCTATCAGTCATTCTTAAAAGAAAAATTGGTATTTCATGAAAAAAGCAGGTAGTTCAGCTTGCTACCCAACAATGACATGAACAACTTTCCTCAAGACAATTATCATGTATATGTGTCCTCCAGATATTGCATCTGTACTTTCCAAGACTCTTGTTTTTAATAGATATTTTTTTCTTAACCTTGTTTCTAAGAGAGAGAGAAAGAGAAAGAGAGAGAGAAAATAAGGACTTGATAATATTCCTATGGTTAAGAATATAATACCTAAAATCTATTGCTTTAAAAAGATAACAAACAATATTTGCACTAAGTTCAACAAATGCAAATATGATAGATCAAAATAATTGATTAGAGTTAGAATGTTCAGAAATGAGAAGATACATACCATGAACAAATTCAATAAACAAAGATTTATTTTAGAAATACAAGCTAAAATAAACAGGAGAATAAAAACCAATTAAAAATGTTCAAAAGAAAAGATAATATAATTTAAAATATCAAAACATTAAGCATATAAGACAGCTTCCCAAAGAAAATAAATATTCTGAAAGATTGTCAAAGAGAACTCAAAACCATAAGCTCCTAATGGAGAAAACTAAACAATGAAAGATTGCTTTAATAAATTATTAAACAACACAATTCAAGCAATGTTTTCTGAAGTTAAAAATAAGTTTTATAAGTATGTTGAAAAGATACACTGCTTACTTGGGAAAATATAACCAAATTGACAAATATTGAAACATGTCTTTTTTAAGTCAATGGACTTTAAAGAACAAAGGGGGATGGGAAGGAGGATCCAGGTAGAAACCATGGCACTTGAAAGAAAATTACCTCAGACATTTTGACATCAATGATTCTGTAAGAAGCAATGGAATGGCATGTGTATTATACCTAAAAACATGTAAATTCAAATATTTTTTCACTATCTGAAATGACTTTCCACTTTATAGTATACAAAATTCTGAGGCAAATCATTCCCAAATGAATTTTCTATGTTGTCTACAGAGATCGTACTCAACTGAACCAAATTACCAGAGAGATATTAATATATAGTTTGATGTTGGTTAATATAGGTGTGTGCATTAAATATAGCATACATATGGACATATTAATGCATGCAATACTGAGACTAAGTCCTTGTGATAAGGATATGATGGTTGTGTGAATGGCGAATTAGAAGATCATATTAAAAGTTTGGTGATTATTACTAGCAACTGTCTTTTTGATATTCTGAACGCCTCCTATATGTGGATGTCCAACTCTTTTACTGTTTGGGAAATTTTCTGATATTATTTCTCTGAAGAGGTTTCTAATACCCTTGGTTTGTGCTTCTAGACCTTCTTCAATGCCTATTATTTATAAATTAAGTCGGTCCATATTATTCCATATTTCTTGGATGTTCTTGTTAGTCGAGTTAGTATTGTCTTCTCTATATTGTTGACTGTGTGAACAGTTTTGAAAGAGTTGTCTTCCATGAGTGAGACTCTATTTTCCATGTTGTCTAGCCTGCCAGAGTTGGTTTCTATTGAGGTCTTTAACTCATTTATTGTCTCCTTCATTTCATTCAATGCCTATTTTTGGTTCTTACGTAGGGCCTCAATTTTTCTATTCCTATGTTCTTTCATTACTTGTACAGTTTCTCTGATTACATTTCTGAGGCCTTTGATCATACTGAATATTGAAATTCTGAATTATCCTTCTGTCATTTTCTGCAGCTCATTATTGGCAATCTCCCTTGTTGTTGAGTTGTGGGAGTTTGTTGTTTCCTCAATGGTCTTCATTCTCATGTTTTCAGAATTCTCAGCTTTGTATTTCTGTTGTTTTGGCATCCTCTTCCTCTTCGTGTGAGAGTCCTATATCTATTTATTGTCCCTTTATTATAAGGCCTATGCTGGGGCTACATATTTGCCTCTATGAATCTGTCTCAGATAATTGGACTTTTTAGTTTGTCCTCCAGAACCTCTTTAACAATATATTGTTCTTAGTCAGAGCAGGCAAACAGGATTCTCTCATTGGTTGTAGACCACTGTGGTCTTCAGACCCAAACTCAGCAGGGCCCAAAACTATGCTATTCCATTCAGCCTGTGGCATGCTGGTTGGGATTTTATGCCCCGCATACAGCACTGCTTCTCTGCTGGTTACAAACCCATGAGACCCTGCAGAACACTGACCTCTTGCTTCTCGGGCCACTGTTTCTAAGTTCAGCAGGGCCAGAGATTACTATATTTTGAACTTAAGACCCAGCTGGCTGAGTTTTGATGGCCCAAAGACACCACCACTGATCTGCTGGTTCTGATCACATGGATAGCTGTCTGTCACTGGCATGCATGATTGAAGGGCACAAACTCTGCTTGCAGAGAGAGTGTTGCATTCCCAGCCTATTGCTGCTATCATGTGGAACCCTGCTGGCCCCTGGCCTCCCTACTTTCAGGACCCAAGCTCTGGCAGGGATTGATTGTACTGTTCTGTGCCTGGGGCTTGTGTGGCCCAGTTAATTAGTACCAGGGATATCATTGCTGATCTGGGAAACTGTGATCATGTGAGAGCCTGTTGGCTTCTAGACTTGTTGCTTGTGGTGCCCAAATACCACTGGTCTTGAGTATACAGCCTTCCAAGTCTGCAGCATGGTTGGCTGAATTATTTCATCCCACAGACACCACTGCTAACAGTCCTGTGGTGATTACAGAAGACCCTTCAGTTGCAAGGTAAACTGCTGACCCTAGGTACAACCCACCCTAGTGTCTCTAGGGCCATTTTGCTAATTCACATTTCTGCCCTGTGCATCGCACTGTAATCCCTGCCCCCAATTATGCAGGGATGGTTTGCCAACTCACAGATTCTGTGGATCTGTTTCTTGCCATGAGAATTCCTGTAGTCATGCTAGCTCCCACTGGGATGGTTTGTAAATGCACAGTCTTGACTAGTTCTGATCCATTCCCTGTAAGAAGTGACAAGTTTATCTGTATCCACAGGAGTTTGTTTGATGGTTTGTTTGGTCTGTAGGCCCACAATTGTTGTGAGCAATAGGGTCGCAAGGTCCTAAGACCAATGGGTCATGTCACATGCAATTTGTGTCTTTCCACAATGCACTCAAAGGTTATAGCATGCAGGAACTTATCAGGAAATTGTCTAAGTAAAGTTAAGCTATTTTGCATGTTGCGTGGCTGCTTTGCCAAAGCCAATTAGCAATGAATGAGCACCAAACAATATACATCACACTGGAAAATCTAACAATTTAGGTCAAATAAACATTCTACACAACACACAAATTCTATATATTTAGAGCACTTCAAGTAATTAGCAAAATAATGCAATATAAACAAACAGGGAGTAGGGAATAATGAACTAAGTCCAGGAATGGAGGAAGAGATTCAGGAGTGACCCAGGCACTGAGCAGGCTGTAGTTGCACTGTTCCTCAGTCAGTAGGACCAGATTAAGTCACTGGATTGGAGTTATATACACTGGCAGACTGTCATGGCGTAAGCAAAATTCAGCGCACTGGTTGTAGAAAAGCAGGTGTCTTTATCGCACTTTCTGGGTGTTTTCCAGTGTCTTTGGCAAGCTCATTTAGGATTATTGAGCCCTGCCAGACTCCAGTCAGTAATTCAAATGTATTGATGACATAAGTTCATTAGAGGTAAGAAGGCATTTTATGATCTAAAGGTCCGTTGTCAACTGCAGTACAGACATGCTGGTCTGAGCCCTATGCTGACATGTTCAGACAAGTTCTGAAGCTATATGCTGGTATGTCTAAACAAGTTGCTTATGAGTTCATGAAAATTGTATTATATCCCATGCTCTATACAACAGTGGTCTTGATGAGTCAGGGTGTAGCCATTGGTTCCATGCAGGAAGGTCCTGTCATTTCTTGGCCCAAGTTTAGCTGCAGCCACAAGATTTCAGTGGGTGGTTGGCTGGGCAGTCTTGAGGTATTTGAACATGGAGAGAAGAATGAGATTGCTTTTGATGATGGTTTTCTGCAATCACTGTCTTGACAACAAGATTCTGCTTTTTTTGCTGGATTTGGTCTCTGAGAGCCACAGTGTCCCAGCAGCCACTACTCCCAGTGTGGGCTCACAAAGATGGCTGCTGACTCCACTCTATGCTCACCAGATAAGACACATGAAACTTTTCAGTCCTCTGCTCTCTGTGCTGAGTCCAATTCCACCATGTTTTGACTGTCTTTCTTCTGTTGAGTTCTGACTGCTTTTCTTCTCTTGCCAAGAAGCAGTCTTCCCACTGGTTGAGTTCTGAGTCTCAGAGCAACTGAAGTACACTGCCTTCCTCTATTCTGCCATCTTTAATCTAGTATATATGTTTATATATACTAGTTCCAAAGGAAGAAATATAGTCAGTCCCTCTATATCCATAGATTCTGAATGCATGGACCAAAAAAATTGCAAAAATTGGATCTTTACTAAAAACATGCAAACATTTGCTTGTAATTTTCCTTAATTAATAGAGTAAAATAAATATATACAAACCATTTACATTGTGTTAAATATAAATAATTGAGGTAATATAACTATATGTGATGAAGTGCATAGGTTATATGCAAATATTATGTGATTTTAGGTGAAGGACTTGAGCAACAACAGATTATATGGGGTCTGGGACCACTCCCCAATGGATATCAAGGGACATCTGTACTGATGAATAAATCATTACTGGAGCATTTTCTATTCTTAATTACACAACAAATTTTTTTGAAAATGGCTGATAAGGTAAAAAAAAGTTTTAATTTGCTTTTTTAAATCTAATTTAGGCTGGGCATGGTGGCGCACGCTTGTAATCCCAGTACCTGGGAGGCTGAGACCAGAGGATCCGGGTTTGCAGCCAGCCTCAGTTACTTAGTGAGGCCCTCTGCAACTCAGTGAGACCCTGTTTCAAAAATAAATAATAAAAAATAGGGCTGGGGGTGTAGCTCAGAGGTAGAATGCTCCTGGGTTCAATCCCCAGTATTGCAAAAAAATAAAAAAATAAAAATAATAATTTATATCAGCATGTAATGGGTACTTGTATGTACTAAGTTAGATATGCAAATAATATATTAGCATAAGATTAGCATCCCAATTAATACATGAAGAAGAAAAATATTATTTAAATATTACTACTTTGCTGTTCCAAATGAATAATTATATGTATGCAATGGCTGCTAACATCACACACATACAAAAACAGAATAGAGATTACTAGAAAGTACATTCATCTCAAGTATTTTCCTAATCTATGTCTTGGTTTTCTATAACAAAATACCTTAGATTGGACAATTTATAAACAATGGAAATTTATTTCTAATAGTTCTGGAGGCTGAGAAGTTCCAGGTCAAGGTGCTAGCAGATTCTCTGCCTAATGAGGGCCCACTCTTCCATAGATGGATGCTTCCCACTATAACCACTCATATAGAAAGGGCAAACAAGCTCTCTTGTACTCTTGACCTAATCTTCTCCCAAATCAGCCTCCTAACACCATCACAATGGAGATTAGTTTTCACATAGGAATTTTGAGGATACAAACAATCATATCCTAGCAATCACATTACCATTTTATCATAAATACTGAGAGCAAGGGATTATGGTGAAAAATATCCCATGATTGCACTCAGAAAAATCTAGATTGTGAACCTTCATGTAGAAAAAGCAATATACTACTTGGAAAGAAAACTTATAGATTATAAATATTTATAAGTCATATTATGTAGATGTTATTTGGATTGATTTTGCAAACAAATTATAAAATACATATGACTTTTTGAGGCAATTTAAAATTTGAATATTAACCCTATATTTGAGGACCTTAAAGCCCTCCACTATTCCTTACCAACTAAGGTATCATGAGACCCAAGTAAATCCAGTGATTCACTTTGAATTCAAAAGTAGCAGAAAACCCTTGTCCCAGTTTTTAGATAGGCAGACAGAGGGATTCCCCTAACTTACATGAGTGAGTCTTTTTCTTCTATTTTGACTTTCAAATGAGTAGATGAGGTCTACCCACTAGGAAAAGCAATCTACTTACACAGCATAGCAATTCAAATGTTAATCTCATCCAAAAACACTTTTGCAGAATCATGATTGACCAAATGTCTGGACAGTCAGTTATAAAACTAACCATTGTAAAACAACCAGAGATTCATTCACAAGAAATACCAAGTGAGTTCTATCTAACCAAGGAATACATAATCACTAGTTCATAGTATCAAAGAACATAGACTATATTAGAAAATATAAAACTGATTTTCTAATCTAGCTGATCCTGGAGTAAAAGATAATTTGAATACCAAAATCTTTAACAAAATTTTATTCGTGTGTGTGTGTTTGTATAAACTTTATAATTGAATGAATAAATATCTTGGCAAATGCATGAAAACTTAATGTGATACACCACCTGTTCCATTATGTAGGATAAATAGCAGTTTTATTCACTTTATCCTATTATCTGAAAGAGTGCCTATCCATGATATCTACTCAGTAAATGTTGATGACTAAATAATTTAAAAGACAATATTGCTATCTCAATAGCTTTGACCAATCCAAGTTTAGATACTGTAAAGGAAAAAATAACTTTATGTGGGGTCTGCAAGCTTGTTGTTCAGGAGTCACAGGTTCAAAATGCAGGGGAACTGGAGCTTTCGTAGGCTTTTCAATGTGAAGAAGGAGCAGGGGCTACATGATTGTTTGACTGTAAGGGAAAGAATGTATAAACAGAATGGAAATGCCCATAAAACAAGTTCCATAACATCTTGATATGTATATTGATCCTCTGGCTACTATGTAATTTACTGGTCGTTTCAGTCATTCCCAGATGCCTGAGGTCAAAGAGTGAAAGTGACCAAGTTCACATTTCAGGCAGTAATGCATTCAGCAAAATATAGATGATGAGACACAATGTAGAAAAGGCCACGCTCTTTATACAGCAGTCATATCCCATTTGGGAAGAAAATTTAAAGATTTCTGGAATCATGCATAAGCCCTACTTCCTAATGCCCCTCTGGCTCATTTTATAAGGTTATTTCAATGTTGCTTTTGTTGATGTAAAATAATGACTCTGCTTTAAAAGAAATAAAAATAGTTTATGAATATGAGTGACCATGGCCTAGGATCATGGATTCAATTTACCCTGAATGACATGTGCTCACATGTCATTTGACATGTCAAATAACATTTGTAAGGGTTGACATGAAGAGGAGCTGAGGCTAACAGTCCCATGAGTGAGTCTAGAAGCTGATTCTCTACTCCAACCGAGCCTTCAGTTCATTCCAGCCAACATCTTGACTGCATAGTCTAGATGGCCAGCCTGAAATGCCCAGTTACTTCCAGGCAAATCTTCCATTGTGAATTCTAATTAAAATATGAAAACAAAACTATTAGTAATGATGATAGTTCCATTGATCTCTAAGTTACTTTGTATCAGAATATCTGCCTTGCTGCTCCAATTATATAAATCCTGATATTATTTCCTGAAATTGTACTCACTTATATATATTTTCCCTGATAGATTCAAAATGTCCTTCCTCAAAAATTCTGTGTAGGATTTAAAGCAGTCAAAGATTATTACTAGGGTAAAAATATCAGTAAGTACACATTTTAGTTATTTATATATAAACATAGCACCAGTAGTAATGGAAGTATTTCATAGAAAATAGTTTATCATAAAATAAACATGTACTAAAGGCAAGAGGAAGGGGAATAGAACCAACCTGAGTACACAAGGGAAGAGCATGGTAAGTAAGGAGGTTGGTGCTCTTGGCTACTCAACAAGAAAACCGGAGTCATTTGATCAAGAATAGGCATTAGAACTAACAAAGGACTTTGCAAAAATAGGGTAAGTGTGTAGGTTTACAAATAGGCACCAAAAGGGTGAAAACTTGTCTCGGACCAGGGATTTGTTTGAGTGCCTAGAACACTTCTCTAATTTTGTGCAAGTTCAAATAAAATTTTAAACAGATTGCAATGGTATTAAACTACAGTCTGCTAGACAGACATTTTTACTGGGTACTGATAAATATGTGTGTTGAGCCTAGAATTGGAATGGTGGTCAGCATCACAGACTGTTGTGTTGTTCAAAACCAAGTAACTGGGTGAAAACATGTAGTGGAGAGACACTGGCAATGGTCTTAATTAGTGCATGTTTGGCTGTCTCCAAGAAGATGCTGTACACCATCAGAATAGGGGGTAAAGCATGGTATATCTTCATATCCACTTGATGACTGGGAGAGTTTTCCTAGCAGCAAAGTCCACCATTGATTGATTCTCTCCAGGTCTCTTTCTGCTATGTTCTCAAATTCCTTATGAAATCACAAGTGATCAGTAGTACAGAGTTCTGTCTTCTCAGTATGCCAAATGAATGAGTTGAAATAGAATATTACCCAATAGACTATGAAGCCTAATACTTTTATGTCTTGGGGCAAGTGCTTGTTGGTATGTGGGTTTATGTACAGATATAATTTGTACAGTTAGATTGAAAAATGTCAGCAATTTGTATACTGCTACATAAGAAGGTAACATCACTGCAAATGAAATAATGGAATCAGTGTCCTAAAATTTCCACGTTGAGATATGTAATTACCATTGACATTGACAGTACAAGTTAGCTTTATAGATGTAACTCATTTAATTTGGAAACTGGCCAGTGGTTGTTGAATAATAGGGGTAGTCATAGGTAGGGGAAATAGTTCAGAAACAGTCAAGAGATGTTAAAGATCACAATATTAGCAATATATAGTACCTTTATTCTCAACTGTATTGCATTCTATTTGTGAATAAAGACTTTATATTGAACAGTGACATCTCTTACTACATGTTGATTTGCATGTGTATTTCATATAATAATCTAGTGAGGTTACTGTAAAATTCCATTTAGCTTTATCTTTCTATTAGACTAGCATTTAATAAAAGTTTTAATTTGTATAGTTAATTTGGCAACAACCCTCTCCTAAAAAACCTATATAGAAAAAACTAAAAGTCATCTTTAATCGTGTTTTCCAGATATTACCATTGTTAAAATTTTGTTTTCCCTTTTGATCATATTCACACACAGTGCCAGTTGCATTTTATGATAAATAGAGTAATTTACATTAGTATGAATTTTGCCTGGCTCAACAACTTGCAAATAGTATTTTTAATGTTGTTGCCATGATACCACTGCCTCAGCTGAAACGGAGAAATGTTTGACAGACTTTATCAGTATAAACCTTGCATTATGTATGTTTTGAATTCAGTTAATTATTAAGGCTTGCATTTCTCACAAAATGATTTTGTCTTGAGTATATTTCTGTCTCTTCCTTTACATATATAGACAACAATACCAGTATAATCTCAGCCAGATCTCCCTGAAGACTATGTGAAGCATTTATTTCATTTATTTATACTGTAGAAGATATTTAAAATTGTGATGATAATCACACTTATATGAAGAAATATTATGGATATTTTAATGAAGGTAGATATCATAAAGTATTTGTAAAATACCTGTCAATGCTCACATTTGTCTAGAAATTTTGCTTTATTTTTATTTACTGCTTATATTGGAGAATGTAGGGTGGCCTATCCATTGAACCTGCTGTAGATGATGTAATAGTGTTATGCTTTCAGATGGCCCTATGCTCCACTATTTATGCCCCATTGGAGGTAATAAATGGTCTCAAAACACCATTTACAGAAACCACCTGGATGTGAGAAAAGGGCTTGGCTATGGGTCCCTAGTACGCCCTTTAGAAATGAAAAGCAAGCTATTCTTTGTTTGCTGAATTGCTTGGACATGTACACAAATGCTATCATTAACCTATGGTTGCACAAAAGTGCAATGTCTACATGTTGCTTGACATTGCCTTAGCCAAGGGGAAAAAAGAAGATAATGCACTCACACTGAACGTTTCAACTGGGCTTGGTTGCTGTCTTCTGAAATAATGTTCCTTCCAATATGCTGTAACAATAGATAGGTAGACTTTCCTAAAGAAGCAAATCTTACTGAATTTTGGCAAAGTCCTAATCTGTTGCATCATTCTTTATTTTTCACTTAATATTAAGTCACTGGTATTTGTAGATATGTCTCCAAATTCAGCTTCTATAAATAACTAGAATTTGATAATAAGTATATTGCATATAATATTTTTTCTTTTCATTTTCTTTGCCTTTGTTTAGGAAATGAAACTAAGTTAGTTTGGTTTTGTATTTCAGCATGTTAAGCTTTTTCTTTGTTATTACTTTATATGCATTTCCTTTCTTTGTGCTTTATATTAAAATGATAAATGCCTACTTAACTCATGCTGAGTGTTATTTTGGGTGAAACACATGCAATGTTTTGCTTTATATAATTGTTAAAGATAACACAAGTTCAAGACTAAATGCTTTAAAGGAGACAAATATCCTGTTGTAAAATCAGGAAATGTGTAAGCATGCTGATGCTTAGAAAGGAACCAATAATAGAAGGAAAAGCTAGTCTAGTCCCTGAATTTTGGCAATGGGACTTTCTTGTTGGAGTAGGTAGGGGAGATATATGTTTTCTGACTCAACCACTAGTTGAATTTAAGGTATAAAACAGCAGACTCTACCTAATTATTATATCTTCTTCTTTTGTGGTTACTTCCTTTGTTCTTAGATTCACATGCTTCCTACATCTCAGTGATCAGCCATCTACATTGTCTCTCTGATTTTTACCTCGTTTAAGATACTGTATTGGCACCCAGTTCCTTTCCTTTTCCCTGAAGACATTTTTATCATTCTAAGTTCTCTACAATAGTACTTTTAAAATTTCACCTAAGTGAATGACTCAATTTTTCGTTACAAAAGAATCCAAGGATTGTATATTTTGAATTGTTTAAATGAGGGGACACAATAACTTGCTCAGGAAGAGTCTAAATTACTGTAATACAACAACTACGGGAACTGAATTTACAAAGAGAAAAAGGTTTTCTTAGCTCTCAATTTTGGAGGTTAAAGTCCAATCTGAGGCAGCTCCTTTGGTTTGGCCTCTGGTGAGGATGGTGCATCATGGTGGGAAGGACTAGAAGAATAAAATGATCACATATCCAACTGAAATGAAGAAAGACAGAGGACAAGTAGCATTCCACAACTCTCTTCAAGGGCATGCCCCCAGCGACCTAAGGACCTCCTGTAAGACTCTTCCCCATAAAGACACCTCCATCTCCCAATAGCAGCACACTGGAGACCATGTCTTTAACACATGGGCCTTTGGAGAAAATTCAACACCCAAACTACAGCAGGGTTCAATTGTCAAAAGTACTTATTTACCCTCCATTGGCACAAAGAGGTTCTGAGCAAATACTAATTCACAAACCCTAATTACTAATTTCAAAACACACTTAGGATAATTCTTTAGGAGACAAGTCCTAAATCCCTGTGCTTTTATTATCAATCAAATGACATGATTGTCATTTGCAGTGGAGATTAAGAAGCACTAGTTTAAAACAGTTATTTCAGGCCAGGCGTGGTGATGCATGCCTGTAATCTCAGTACTGAGGAAGCTGAGACAAAAGGATTGTAGGCTAGAGACCAGACTCAGCAATTGAGATTCTCAGCAACCTATCAAGGCCTGGTTTCAAAACAAAAAATTAAAAAAGGTGAGCCTGGGAGCATAGCTCAGAGATAGAATGCTCTTGGGCTTAATCCCCAGTACCACCGAGAGAGAGAGAGAGAGAGAGAGAGAGAGAGAGAGAGAGAGAGAAAGAAAGAAAGAAAAAAAGACAGTTGTTTCAGTTTCATTCCTCTTGCCATTGAGTTCTACATTCCTCCTGCTAGTGACTGATTTGGGCAGGAGTATGGGAACATGACCCACAGTTCCAACCAATGGGACATGAGGGGATGTTTTCAAGGGGAACTTGGGGGAAATGTTTCTCTTCAAAGTCATTGGAGACAAAGGGTCACCTCATTTGATTGGAACATTCTCATGTCAGAATTTGATTTCTGCAATTTCTGTAGTCTTGCGACTATTGAAGTAAGGAAGCATGAGTATAAGCCCAAGAAACTGAAGAGTGCTAAGCATAAGATGAAAAAACACTTTGTTGTTAAACATATTTGACCTAACTCATTGGCCAATATAGTATCTAACTGTATTGACCCACTTTTCTTATAATAATCAGTTGATTAAGATATTTTGCATTAGAGGTTTTGTTTCTTGCAACTCAGGGTTTTTTGGTCTAATAAAAACAACATGTATCAACTATGGCAAATGTTGAAGTTTTCAAATGAAACATACACATTCATATTTCTGTGAAGCAAATGATAGGAAAAGCTAACACATCTTTGTATTAGTGTACTTTGAATTTTCCATATTTCACAGATTTCATCTGTCACTATAAAACCACCATCATGTTCCAATCTCATACTTGAATAATTGGGACTCTCATGAGATGTGTAGATATGTTGCTTTAGAGTTTAGAGAAAGAAGACACTATTTTCTGTGTGAACTATTTTTTTATATTTTCTTTAGCTCTGACAACTTTAGAGAGTCATGTTTCCTTTGTGCTTTTAACCAAGCATGATTCTCATTTACTTGATAATTAATAGAAACAATCTCTAACATTCTATAAATCCTTTAATCATATTTTTCCAGGTGGGGAAGTAAAGGGTATTGGCTGGATACTTGGGATTTTAGAGATGTAAACATTACCAAAATGGTACTTGATATACTCAGTGAAATTGAAGTGAATGATGTCACCCAACCGGGGAACTGAAACTTTAACAAATAACTATGTCAATTGTATTAAGCTCATTTGTTCCAATGATTGCTTCATGAATCACATAATATCACTCTGTAATCCATCAAGTGACAAGGCAGAGTCACCAACTACAGATTCCACCATCACAAATTTTTTTCCTACTCAGGAAAAGACTGTGAGAGTTGTTATGTGCAAAGGATGGATTGTCCTGGAATTCTCAAAGAGCTGCCTTTTGATGATCATAGGTAAGATGCAAATCAAGAACACAGAAAACAAAACGGTGATAAAATGACATAGATCTCTAGTTCATGTTGAATGACATTTTCCCCCTGCTCTCACATCCCCATATAGATGTTTTTAGGGGCAACACTGTCACTTATATTAATGTTAATGGAGAAATCAGAAATAGCATAGGCATTGGATTAAACTTTTCACCAGCTTTCTCTATAACACATTTGAAAAGGAAAAGTTTATCATTAAAATAGCAGTGAATATATATGTATATATGTGTATATACATGTGTGTGTTTATATATATGTATATATATACGCAGTGAATATACATTTGTGTATATTTCAGCATATAGCTTTATATAGGGTAATAAGTATAAAATATATTAAACAACAATTATCCTTGTTTTTAGCAATATTCAATGTAATGACATAAAAACCCTAAGTTTAATTCTCCACATGAAGAATATTGAATCTTCCCTGCCCTAGTCCATGCATGGGATAATAGGGTTGACAGATTTTCCCCAGAAAGTTAGAAAATGACAATACTCCAGTTCCCTATAATAACAGTTTCAGAGAATTCAGTTTTAGCCTGATGATCTTTGTTTAATGTTGAGAAATAATCTTGTGACTATTGTATCTACATTTTCGCATGGTACTTTTGAAGACACTACCAGTTTTTTTTTTAATGTCATGTCCCTATATGAAAATTTTATTCAGGTTTTATTACTCTGTGAAAATCTCTGTCTTTCCCTAATGGTTTGGTAAGCATCTTTTTATAGGATAATTAGACTCATGAAACTCATCATGTTTATGTACTTGCCTGAGCTGTCAACAAGCCCAGCACAAAGATCTGTGCTCATTTCTAGTTGTTCTACTCAGGTTAGGATCTCTGGAATAGACATTTTCTTGTCACTACATTCTCTTTCATTTTTTTTTCCATCCTTATTGAGGCATAGTTAACAATTAAAAATAGGATGTACACAAGTTGTGTAAATTAATTATTTGATATAAATATACTTTAGTAATAAACATAACAAGTAAATTAACATATCCTTCACCTCATCCAGATCTGCGTTTGGTGGGAACACATAAGCCTTAGCAAGTTGCAAATTTAAATTATGCAGTATGGTTCATCATAGTCAAATTTTCATACATTAGACATCCAGAATGTATTTACCTTACGTAACTAACATTTTGTACCCCTTGGCCAACATTTCTCCATCTCCCCTGCCTACCCTTAGTAACAAGCATTCTATTGTTTTTTTTTTTTTTTTTTTTTGCGGTACAGGGGATTGAACCCAGGGGCATTCTACCTCCGCGCTACACCCCCGGCCCTATTTTTTTTACATACTTTATTTTGAAACCGGGTCTCACGAAGTTGCGGAGGGCCTCACTAGGTACAGAGAGAGAGAGAGAGAGACAGGGAGAGAGAGCTGAGGCTGGCCGTGAACCTGGATCCTCCAGTCTCCGCCTCCCAAAGTACTGGGATTACAAGCGTGCGCCACCACGCCCGGCTCTATTGTTATTTTTAAGTTTGAGCTACATAGATTCCACACGTAAGTGAAGTCACAAACTATTTATCTTTCTGCCTCTGGCTTATGTCCCTTAGTGTCTTGTCTTCCAGGTTCATCATTATTGTCACAAATGTCAGGATCTCCTTCTTTTAAGGTTGAATATTATTCCTGTGTATGTGTGTGTTTTCCAATATGTTTATCTATTCATCCATTGACAGACATGTGGTTTCCATGTCTGGGCTCGTGTGAATAATAATGATCTTTGGAGTGTAAATGCATCTATGAGTGCTCATTTTATTTCCCTTAGGTATATATCCAGAAGAGGGATTTGTGTGTCCTATGTTAGGTCTACTCAAATTTGGGAGGAAACATCATACTGTTTTACACAGTAGCTATACAGTTTTAACCACCAACAGGAACACCAACAGTGTTCAAGGGTTCCACTTTTTCCACATCCTCACCAACATTTATTGTCTTTTATGTTATTGATAATAATGATTTTAACAAGTGTGAGGTGATACCTCATTTTGGTTTTGCTTTGAATTTCTCTGATGAGTAATGAAGTTGAACCCTTGTCAAACACCTGTTGCATGTGTTCATTTAAGAAATAGCTGTTCAGGTCCATTGCCCATTTTTTTAAATCAGTTTTTGATGTTATTGTTACTTGTCTGCTCTCAAGTTGTGGAAGTTCCTTTTGCAATTGTGATATTAACCCCTTATAAGATAAATGGTTTACAAATATTTTCTCTGAATTACTAGGCCACCTTTTCAGTTTTGTTGATTGATTTCTTTGCTGTGCAATGGCATTTTAGTTTGACATAGTCCAACTTGTTTATTTTGTTGCTGGAGCTGTGTGATATCAAAAATATCATTCTCAAGGTTAATGTCAATAAACTTTTTTTCCTGTTTTAATCTTTTTTACAGGATTTTACAGTTCAGGTCTCAAATTAAGGTTTTTAATCCATTTTAGTTGATTTTGTATGTACTATGAGATAAGGGTACAATTTCTTTGTTTGGAATATGAATTTACATTTTTCCCCAGCACCACTTATTGAACAGTCCACTTTTTCCCCATTACTTTCTTGTTGTCCTTATCACAAATTAGATGATATTTTACGTTTGTGTTAATTTCTGTGATGTCCACTCTGTTCCATTGATCTATGCATATCTTGGTGAGTGGGACTATATGCTTGATTTTTTTTGTTATATGTGTTGTTATTGATATGAAGAAATGCAATTGATTTTCGTATTTATTTCCTATCCTGTGACACTGCTGAATCCATTTATTAATTGTAACATTTTTGTTTTGTATTAATTTTTTCCAGAATATTTAGGGTTTTCAAATAAGGTATCATGTTATCTTCAAATAAAAACAATTTTACTCCTTTCAGATGTTGATGCTTTTGTTTCTCTCTGTTGTTTCATTGCTTTCAATATTATACACAGTGTTATGTTGACAGACACTGGTGAGAGTATATATACATATATATATTTATATATATAATATAATATACATTATATATATTTGTATGCACACACATATGTATACATATACATATATACATATACATATATACACACACACATATGTATATATATGCCTGTTAGGTTCACTTGGTCTATAATTTTTTAAAATCAGTTGAATCATTACAGATTTTATGTTTGAAGGGTCTAACCATTGCTGTAAGTGGGATATTCCATCCCCCTCCATTATTGCATTGCATTCAAGTTCTGTCTGCAGATCTGTCAATATTTGATTGTATACTTGGGTTCTGTGACATTGGGTGCTTATATAGTAATAATTGTTATACGTGTTTGTTGAATTATCACTTTTATCATTGTATAAAGGCCTTCTTTGTCTCTAGAGACAGTTTTAACATTAAAATATATTTTATTATAAGTATACCACTCCTTTATTTTGGTTACCATAAGCATGACATTTTGTGTTCATCCTTTCACTTTTAGCTTATGCGTATCCTTAAATACAAATTGAGTTCTTTATAGACAATATTTTTAAGAATCTTATTTAAAAATCCATTCTTCCACTCTATACCTTCTAATTGATGAATTTAATCCATTTGTATTTAGGATAATTATTAAGTGATGACTTATTTTTGCATTTTCTCAATGTTATTACTTTATTGCAGTTGGCTTTTTGTTCTTTACTTCTCTTCCTCCTTTGTTATTTAATGATTTTTATACTTATTTAATCAATTAATTTTTTGTTATCTGTTAAAGTTGTTTTGCTTGTTAGCTCATGGCTTGTATGAATTTCTTTCCATTTTAAGTTGAGAATTACTTAATTTCAATCATATACAATAAAGAAAAAAACTGTATTTTTACTCCTCTCACATACTTTAGGGTTGTTATAATCAGAGTGCATTCTTATATCATTAATATTAAACACTTTATTAGGATTAACATAAATCACACACCATGTTTACTGTGATACAGTAATCTGTGTATGTCTATTTACTTACCTTACCCAGAGAGTATCTGCTTTCATTTGTTTCTTTTGATTTGAAGCACTCTTTTATGCATTTCTTATAAGATGGGTCCAGTGGTGGCAAACACACTCAGTTTTTTGTTTGTCTTGAAAAGACTTCTTTCTCATCACTTTTTAATTTATTTTTTCTATTCTTTGTGTGTGTGTGTGTGTGTGTGTGTGTGTGTGTGTGTGTGTGTTATTACGGACTGAACACAGGGGCATTCTACCTCTGAGCTATATCCCCCATCCTTTTTTAGTTTTGTTTTGAAACAGGGTATTGCTATATTGCTGACAGTCTTGCTACATTACTGAAGCTGTCCTAGAACCCATGATCCTCTTGTCTCAATTTACCAAGTACTGAGATTACAGGTGTGCACCACCATGTCTGGCTTACTTCTTTATTTTTAAGGGATAATTTTGCCTAGTACAGGATACTGGAGTGGAATTTTACCTCCAGCACTTTGAGTGCATTATACCTCTCTATCTAGGCTTGCAAGATTTGATTGAGAATATACTGAGAGTTTTATGGGCATTCCGTTATATAATATGTATCACATTTCTTTTGCTGCTTTTAAAATTATCTTTGTTTTCACTTTAAGGATTTCATTTTAATGTATCTCTGTGAGAGTCTCTTAACATTCCGTCTATTTTGGGTAGTTTGTGCCTCATGGATCTCGAGGTTCATTTCCCTCCCCATTTGGGGATGATTTTGTTTGATGGTCTTCCACTAGTACCCTAGGCTTTCTTAACCTTTTTTTTTACTTTTTGTTTCTATGGATGGATAATTTCAAATAATCTGTCTTTGAGTTATCCATTTTTTTTTCATTTTCATGATTACGTCTTATGTTACAACCCTCTGTGGAACATTTCAATTAGTTTATTATAAAGATAACTCTAGAATTAATTCAACTGTTTTTATGGTTTCTATTTCTTTGTTAAACTTGTTCTTTTGTTCATGTATCATTTTCCTCTCTGTGTTCTTTTGTAGCTCACTGAGTTTCTTTTCAATAGTTGTTTTAAATTTTTATCAAGTAATTTATAGATCGACATGTTTCTTTGGTTTTTAATTTTTAACTTTTTTGTATCCTTGCATAGATAATGTGTGTATTTGAGAAAGCAGTTATTTTTTCAAGATCTTATAGACTGGTTTTGGAGAGGACAGATCTTAAACTACTTTTTGATATGAGGGAACGAGCGAGTTGAGATGTGATGACACCCCAGAGCCAGAATCATCATACGGCACTGATGGTGGCGCTCCTCCATGGTCAAGGCTCTGGGTGTCATGGTAATGTAGTCCCCACATAGCACTGATGGTGGCGCTCCTCAACGGTCATGGCTCTGGGTGTCGAAGGTAGCTGTGAGCACTTTTGGAGCCCTCCGGGCAAATACTGCTGAGGTACACCTGTTCTCTTTCTTCCTATGGGTGGAAGTTGAGGCCAAGGAGATGCCTCTTGGTGCTCAGACTTGCACATAGATGGTGGCAGTGACACTAGTGTCCAATGTATGCACACAGGTGGTGGGAGGGTGAGCTAGCCATTGGAGTATTGGAATACATGGAATAACCACAACTCTGGAGTCTGTGTCACAGGTAAGAACACTGTGGCATCACTGTGGCTATGCAGTGCACACTTGAGCTCACCGAGGCAGTAGTGCAGGTTTCTGAGGGGTGGGTGCTTGCCAAGTGGCTGTGTGTGACAGTTTAGACCACAGATGTGACTGAAGATTCAGGGCCTGGGCATGTGCCTGACTTATAGTGTTGGGTTCAGCTTGTGGCAGAATGGTACCCCTTATCTGTGGCAGCTGTGATGGCTCGAAGGCTCTCAGCAGTGAAGGATGATGGAGTCCTTTATGAGAGGCCACTGGAGCCTGCAGGGGCATACACTACAAGACTGATACTGATAGCCTCTAGCCTTCTTCTTTCTGCCTACCCATCTGCAAACAGTTCAGCCATGCTGACCTCCCCAGAAGTGGGGGTGAAAAACCAAATTGCATCCCAGGGAGCTTGAAAGTCTAGGAAAGCTGGTTGCTCACCTTGCTCATGTTTTAACCAAAAGGGAAACTGGCAGGTTGGTCAGGGAGTTTCCTGTGGATGCCGAGCTGTGACAATTGGATGGTTGGCATGAGGCAGGCAAAATGAAGCTCATCCTCCTCTCTCTCTCTCTCTCTCTCTCTCTCTCTCTCTCTCACACACACACACACACACACACACACACACACACACAATCTCTCTCTCTTTCCTCCT
>PVJS01008174.1:28915-54049 GCA_004027185.1 Glis glis | reverse complement strand
CTCTCTCTCTCCCTGTCTCTCTCTCTCTCTCTCTCTCTACTTAGTGAGACCCTCCGCAACTTCGTGAGACCCGGTTTCAAAATAAAGTATAAAAAATAGGGTCGGGGGTGTAGCTCGGAGGTAGAATGCCCCTGGGTTCAATCCCCGGTACCGCAAAAAAAAAAAAAGAACGTTAACCCTTTCTTTACATATTTAAATGTATTCATAGTAGCTGTTTTAAATCTTGATTGATAATGCCATCACTTGTAATATATCTGGCTCTGTTACTAGTGTGAATTTTTCCTTGTCATTTATGGTCAATTTTCCCTGTCTCTTTTTATGTCTTGTTATTTTATTTTATTTTATTTTATTTTATTTTATTTTATTATTTTGTGGTACTGGGGATTGAACCCAGGGGCATTCTACCTCCGAGGTACACCCCCAGCCCTATTTTTATTCTTTATTTTGAAACAGGGTCTAAGTTGCGGAGGTCCTCACTAAGTAGCTGAGGCTGGCCGCGAACCTGAGATCCTCCTGTCTCAGCCTCCCAAGTACTGGGTTTACAAGCGTGTGCCACCACACCTGTCTTATGTGTTACTATTTTTAATAATATATTGGACATGTGAATACTATAGTCAAGATTTTGTTGTCTTATTTTAAACAGTGTTTGAATTTTGTTCTGTCAATCATTTATTTTACTACTGAAAACAGTAATAGTATTTTTGTTGGAGTTTATAGTTAAGATTGGATGAAGCTAGAATAATTTGATTATACATAATTGTTGGATTCATTGAGATGTATTTGTACATGAGCATAACATAATTTGGCCAATTTACCCTTAGAATGTGTCATTTTGGGTATCTCAAACTCAATATTGGATCTGGCCTGAATTCTATTATTCCCGCCCCCCCCCAATCTGTGTACCCTTCATAAACTTCATTCATCTTACAATCCCTGTAGATTTGTGTGTATGGTGTGGTGGTGGTGGTGGTGGTGGTGGTGGTGTGTGTGTGTGTGTGTGTGCGCGCACGCGCGCGCACGCACCAGATTTATCAAGTCCTGCCCTTTTAAAAAATAAATATTTGGTTAAAACCTTAATAGCACTCAAGTGTCAATTTCTTGAGCTTTATCTTAAGAGCAAGGAGGTCTGTCCTTGATGCCATTTTTCTTCTTAAGTTCCACCTGTTTCGCTAATTCCTAATATTCAGAATCAGCTTTTTCCACCCAGCAACAGTGCTGGTCTCCTTTTAGATTCTATTTCCCTATGCGGTGTTTTGGACAGTACATCCAGGGAGAAGAGAGGAAGCCAGGCTGGCAGTGGGGCTCCGCTCAACATCTGTTCCCTTACCTCAAGTACAACTGTCTGCTCTTCATCACCTGGTAACAGTTGCTTTATGTATTTTCTTTACTATCTATCTATCTATCTATCTATCTAATTATTCATGACTGATTTTGGTAGATGTAGTTTGTATCCTGCTACTTTGATGAATTTGTTTATCAGCTCCGGAAGTCTTTTGATTGTTTTTAAGATCTTCTCAGTATAGGATCATATCAGATGCAAACACAGATAATTTCAGTTCTTTTCCTATTTGTATTGATTTGATATCCTTATCTTGCCTTATTGCTTTGGCTAGAATTTCAAATACTATATTGGAAAGGGCTGATGATAGTGGGCATCCTTGTCTTATTCCTGATTTTAAAGGGAATTCTCATAGTTTTTCCTATTCAATATGTTGGCTTTGGGCTCATCGTATATTGCTTATATGATGTTGACGTAGATTTCTTTGATTCCAATTTTCTGCAGTGTTTTTTTTTTAAATAAAAATGGTTGCTGGATTTTGTCAACCATTTTTTCAACATCTATTGAGATGATAATGTAATTTTTGTGATTAGTTCTATTTATGTGGTGAATTACACATATTGATTGGTATATGTCAAACCAGTCTTGTGTCCCTGGAATGAAACCAACTTGGTCATGGTGTATAATATTCTTGATGTGTTTTTGAATGCATATTGTTAATATTGTGTTTAAAATATTTGCATCTAAGTTCATCAATGATATTGGTCTATAATTTTTTTTCTTGATCTGTCAAGAATCTGTTTTTGCTTTTGCTATTAAGGTGATATTGGCTTCATAGAATGAGTTGAACCAGTCTTGCATTCCTATAATGAAACCAACTTGGTTGTGGTGCATAGTTTTCTTGATGTAGTTCTGAATGTGTATCATTAGTATTTTGTTTAGAATTTTTGCATCTATGTTCATCAAGGATATTGGTCTATAATTTTCATTTCTTGAGCTGTATTTACTCAGTTTGGTTAAGTTTGGGAGAATTCCATCATTTTCTATTTCATGGAATAATTTGAGAAGCATGGGGCTTAGATCTTCTATAAAGGTTTCATAGAATTTGACTGGGAATCTGTCTGGACCCAGATTTTTCTTTGGGAAAAGCTCTTTATTGTTATTTTGATTTCTGCTTGCTATTGGTTGGTTTAGGCTTTCTATATTCCCTTGATACAATTTAGAAAGGTTATATGTGTCCAAAAATTTATAAATTTCTTCTAGGTTTTCCAGGTCATTGGAGTATGAATTTTCAAAATAGTTCCTGATGATCCTCTGGAATTCCACACTGTCTGTGGTGACATCTCCTTTTTTAATCTCTTATTTTAGTAGTTTGGATTAATTCTCTTTCTTTTGGTTAGGTTGGATAAGGGTTTATCAATCTTGTTTATCTTTTAAAAAACAGCTTTTTGTTTTCTTGATATTTTGTATTGTTTTGTTGTTGTTGTTGTTCTCTATTTCATTGATTTCTGCTCTGATTTTAATGATTCCCTTCTATTGTCTTTGGGATTAGTATGTTCCTATTTTTTGAGGTTTTTGAGGTGTGTCATATCAGTGCTTTTCAAAGTTTTCTACAAACAAATATGTTTGAAAGGCATTGTCGATTATTTTCTGTTTTTTTCAGAGAGCGACGGAACATACAATAGAGACTTTATAGCCTCTGCAGAAATGAATTTGACTTTGTATAACCCAATGTTTTCTAAATATATTTCCTATAGAATTATTTTTATTTACACAGTACATTTTAAAATCAATCAAAAACTAATGTTACATGCATAACATTTTGGGAACATTTTAACCAGAAAGTACCAAGACTGAAATTCATTAAGATACAAGAAGTTAGATAAACAACTTCTCCCAATCTCTCAGGACTGCTCTTTGTGAGCTGATAGTTTCAGCAACATTTCTAATTTTTAGCTACATTCCTTAGGGATAAGTTCTTTCACAGTATGTATGATTGCTTCAAATTCATGCAATTTTCATATAAAAGGATGGCTGGCATTTTCCTTGTAGGAAATCAATAGACTAAAATTGGCTGTTAATGCATCCGGCATCTTCCTCCTTCCTCCCTCCCCTTAAAGAAAGAAGACAGAGCTGGAAATGACATGTTTCTTATCTGGTCATCTCAGCTTTAATAATCTTCTGTGCTGGGAAGTTGATGCCCACAGGATATTTGCTGTCTTCAGTTATGAAAAATGGTCCCCTGCTTGATTTTGTTCAAGAAAATTGCTTCCACATACAAAACCCAGTGAAGAATATTACACCTGAGATATCTAAAAGAGAAAAAAATAAATGACCTCTTCCCCCCACCCCCAGGGTTGTTAATGAAAAATTTACATCCTTGGATAAGAGTCTTCTCTTCAATATTCTTCCTAACTTAATAGTTAAAATATAGCATATATTTTTAAAATTCATAATCTATTTGAAATTATCCTTAAGTAAATTTATCTACCTTAAATCAAGGTGAACAGATTACTCAAAAGAATTTTACTTCTCTACGTCTCTACATTTTTATCTCTTAAAGTGAAAGCAATTATGTTAATCTTTTGGCTGACAGTTGATTAATTTTCTTTTTATTATGTTTCCATCTGAGAAGTTTTAGTCTTTTTTATACTTTCAGATTTCTTTTTCTTTTTTATGTATCCAAAATTTTATTTCAAATTAAAGCATAAATGTTCATTCAGATTTCTTTTTCATAATCAAATATAGGTGTGTTTATTTGGGCTTTCACTTATCATACATGTAGTAAACTGTCTAATATGATGTGTTGATAGGTTAGGCATATCTAATACATGTGATAGATTTTTTTCCCTTTATGTAGTAAGGACTTCTTGAAAGTTTAATGAGGAAATCCCAATATAGTTTAAAAATTTTGATTTTTTAATTGATTAAAATAGTTTCTAATCAATCATGTCAGATTGTGAAATCCTTGGATTGGCTGTAAACTTCTTGAAAGTATCAACTCTCTAACCCTAGAATTCCTACATGATGCTGGGCCCATTGGAATGGCTCAACAAAAGTGTCAATGAATGATAAAGGTAGGACTGCTCTCTGGGACAGTATTACCAGCCTTGCAAATTGTGCCAGATCATTACATGCATCACTGAGCATTAAGAGCCACATGAGAAAGTTGGGATCGAGGTACAAAAGATAAATATTAAAAATTAATATCAGAGTCCAAGATAAGGGAGTATGTCCAAGTGGACGCAGGATAGTAGAACAGAACTTAGTATAGACATAAAAAATGTGATTCAAGAAGATAGCTATGGCCACAAGATAGGACAGTCAAATACACATTTTCTAGCCTTTCCCTTTAAATATATAGTTTCCCAGCCAACTATAAATCCATTCTTTTTGATCACCTTTGGGACTAGATATCAATATCACAGACTTTCTTTAGTACATGAAGTTGCAGAGTCTTTTAATTCAATAATGGTCTCCTTTTGTTTCTAGAGCATCAATGTCAAGTATTTGCAAATGAAGGGACTGTATCTCGTTATCCTTGCAAGAGTTGGCTTAAGGTTTAAACACAGGAGTTTCTCTTCACATGGTACTTTCATGCAATTGAATTATCCAACAAGAACTGGAGATGAAAAGTTATGACCTAAGTCATAAATGAAAGTAGCTTGCAAATCATAAAGAGCTCTGCTAACATGAGATGCCACCACAACATGTCAAAGATATTATTGGCAAAGAATTGACCTACCAAGTAATAAAAAGTGAATACTTATCATGTAATGTGTTCCTAACAAACTAAAAAGAATAGCACAACTCTGAGCATTGGGTACAAACTAATTTTGTGAAAATAAGGCCTTTGGGTTACATCCTCTCCACTAAGGGAGAGTTACCCAACATTTATGGTACATGGTTGATTTTTCATTGATGGTAGATGTGAGTCAGTGGGGAATTCTGTCTTAAAAGTCAAGTGACTGTACCTGATTTTCATGCATTGACCCGCCCTGTGTGGCACGAGATATTGCAGTTATCATAAAAAGACCCCAGATGTGCTGGGGCTAAGCAGAAAAATTGGTAAGCATATAACTATCACCTAGTGATGCAACCCTCTTAAAACATCACATAGCAATCTAAGACCATGAAAATAGCAATAAAAGGTCTGTTTGAAAAATAGATAAATAAAATCTTGAAATAAACAGCAGTAAAAAGGAAAAAATTGGGAAAATAAAATCTGAAGAGATGCTGAGCAAAACACTGTTTGGACAGAGAAGATCTAATAGTGGAAAAAGCCAGTCAGGTAAGAATTTAAATGGCGCTGCTGCTGAGGCTGCTACCGAGCCAACTCTGGGAGGTGCTCCTGGTGCTACGCGGTTCCCCTGACCCTGATTCCTCGGCCCGGGCAGGGCCTTGCTTGTAGGATGGCCTGCCAGTCCTAGCTCCCTGCAGCACTTTGCAGCCCCCACCTCCCTGGTGTCCCTCTGGGGCTGGTTCCTGTCAGGAGCTGCGCTGCGCTGGTGGGTGGGGCAGGAGGTCTGAAGTGACCCTGCCAAGGTCACCACTGCCCGCCCCAGCTCTAGGCAGCACTGTGTCCCTATCCCCCATGTTGGTCTCACTGACTCTGGTTCTGCAGCAGGAGCTGAGCCGAGCAGATGGGAAGGTCTACCCACTCCAGCTCCCACTACACTTCCAGGGCTGCCCCACTGGCTGCCTGCCCCAGCTCCCACTACATTTCCAGGCCTGCCCCACTGGCCGACCCCTCCAGCTCCCACTACACTTCCAGGTCGGCTCCACTAGCTGTCCACTCCAGCCTCCAGCTACACTTCCAGGCCTGCCCCACTGGCCATCCGCGCCAGCTCCCAGCAGGAACTGAGCTGCACTGATGTGAAAGCCTGAAGGCCCTCCCCTCAGGGACTGCCCCGCAGCCACCGCCTCCACCATTGCCCGCGCAGGCTCTCAGAGGCAATCCCCTGGCCCGTGCTGGTTCCATGGATGCTGATTCTGCAGTGCAAGCCGAGCTGTGCTGGTGGGGGAGCTCTGAAGGCCTTCTCCTTAGCACAGACAACTCTGGGTTTGCCAGTGCTGTGCCAGCTGCTTCTGCAGGTGATGGATGGCTCAGTGGGGTGGAAGGGAGGACAGGGCAGCATCTGGAGGTCCCTCGTAGCTGTTTCAGCTCCACCGGCGCTGTCTCTGCAGTGAGCGTGTGGCTGTGAGTGCAGAACCCAACCAGCGGTGAAAGGGGCACCTGTGTTGGCTATTCTAGGCTGCTCCAGCAGAGGATTATAGAATGAGAGAGTTGCTACAAAGTAGGTTAGAAAGAATATGATGGAACTGGAGCTTTAAATTCCAAACTCACTTCATTATATGAGATTTTTTTTTTTTTTGCAGTACTGGGGATTGAACCCAGGAGTATTCTACCTCCGAGCTACACCCCCAGTCCTATTTTTTATTCTTTATTTTGAAACAGGGTCTCACTAAGTTGTGGAGGGCCTCACTAAGTAACTGAGGCTGCCCTCCAACCTGGATACTTCAGTCTCAGCCTCCCAAGTACTGGGATTACAAGCGTGCACCACCATGCCTGGGATTTTCTATGATGACACTAAAAAAAAAAAAAAAAAACTTTATCCACAGGGTTTAGGAAAACAATCTTCAGGTATGGAATCTGATTTTGTCTTTTCCTGAATTTAAACATAGGTTACGTTTACAGTCTCGATATGATCTTTTGTGGAAGTTAGCATTTGCTGGGAAAGAGTGGGGCATTGAAATATGGAATAGGGTCATATGGAGTCTTCACATATACCTGAATGCCTCAAACTCCAAAATTTCACTGAACATTCTGTATCAGTAATGCCATCCCTCTTCATCTGATGATCTGGCCAATGTAATTTGAAGACTCTATATTAAACTCACAAGCGAAATATCTTGTGGGTAGATGCTAATTTTCATTTCCAATCTCTGTCATCCCTTGTTGATAGAGTTAGAATGCCCTATAGTGAGCAAGGTCAATTGTAATTCAAACCTCATGAAAAAAGGTTTACACATGAAAAACATTGGGAGACTTCTAAAACTTGTATCAGTCAAAATCTGACATTTGTGTTACTGAGGGTACTTGTTACACCAGGGAGAGGAAAATGTGATTTTAAGTAAGACTCAATTTATTAATCTTAAGCTCTTGAAAGAGGCTCTGCCCTGTACTTGAGTAGCTGAAAGAAGCTTTGTTAACTAAAATTGGTCTAAATGGAAGCCTGTATTGAATGAAACTTGGGATTCTAGAAATGACTACATATAATGTAGAAGAAGGAATTTTTATTTTGAAAGACATGGATTAGATTGTCCCTTCACAAAACACCAAGAGCTACATTGATAAGGAGGATACCACCTTCTTTGGAGAATATTGAAAAGAAGAAATAAGATGTAAGAGATGCTACTAGTAAAATATTGATTCCAATAAAGAAGACATCTTAATTTCTACAGACCAAGTGGACATGGTTACCAAAATAAGGCAATAACATTTTGAATCTGTTACTTCAAAAAAGATGTAAAAGAAAATTTTATGAAGCTTTATGTATATCACTTCATCCACTTTAATACTAGTTTAGTAAATGGCTTCACACTTATGAAGTCTGAGAAAGTGTACAGATATGAAAGGACATATCAATAAAGAAATTGATATCCTAAATAAGAAACACAAAGAGGCCCTGAATGAAATGAAGGACAAAATAAATGAAATAAAGTCTGTAATACAAATTGTTACCAGCAGACTAGACCACATGGAAAATAGAGTCTCACTCTTATAAGACAGCTCATTCAAAACTGAGCATATAGTCAACAATACAACAACATGACCAGAATATTCAAGAAACCTGGATAATATGAAATGATCAAACTTACAGATAATAGGCATTGAAGAAGGTCTAGAAGCACAAACCAAGGGCATTAGAAACCTCTTCAGAGAAATAATATCAGAGAATTTCCCAAATAGGAAAAATGAAATAGATATCCACATACAGGAGACATTCAGAACACCAATTAAAGATCAAAGAAGAACTTCTCCACACCACATAATAATTAAAATGACTAACATAGAGGTTAAGAAGAGAATCTTAAATGCATCAAGAGCAAAAGGCTGGATAACATTCAAGGGCAAAACAATAAGAATGACTCCAGACTTCTCAACCCAAATTATGAAAGCCAGGAGAATTTGGTATGATGTAGTCCAAACCCTGAAAGAAAAGAACTTCTAACCTAGACTGCCTTATCCAGCAATGATATCTTTCAAAATTATGGAGAAATAAAAACTTTCTAAGACATGGAGAAACTGAAGGAATCGTGACTACTAAGCTGGCACTAGAGAAAATACTTGAAGAAATAAAACACGAAGAGCAAATAAAAAATAAACACCAGAATCAGATAAGGGACAAATTCTAATCAGATGAGCAACTAAGCAAAGGAGAACTAGCACTATATCAGACAGAAAATATAACTCAAAATCACAGGTCATGGAGACAGTGACAATGGAGTTAGAAACATTGCTGTTAGATTTTCTATGTAGTATATTTCCCTTTGTATAACATGGGTTTATATACATACAGTAATGAATACCTACTTTGGCTGGTTTTATAAAATTTTTTTATTTTTTGGTAAAATGTATCATAAGCATAAAATTGTACAAACACAATGTGTAGATTAAATAGTAGTAATAATAAGGGACACACCAATGCAGCACTACCAAGGTTAAAAAAGGGGTGATAACCGCATACCTAACATTAAAAACTCATATGTAACGCTTTCTATATATCACAATGTTGGGGGATGTTCACTGTAACAATCTTTTTTCTTTAATAGATTATCTGTTTCAGGTTAAAGGGGTGCCCTTAATGTCTTCATTTCCTAAATGATTCTCTGATCCTCCTCTTTTCAATCCTCTAGCCTAAAGTAGGGGCTTTAGTAATTCTACTCTGCTATCCACATCCTTTGGCTGTGCCTGAGCCTGGGGTCAAGTGATAGGAGAAACGAAACAAGCAAGAAGGCTACCTTGTCCCATCCTCTTGGGAGCCCCACTCTACTGATTGGAGAGTAAAGTTCCCTTCCCTCACATTTGAGGATCTCTGGCTCCTGGTGTTGCCAACGCTACTCTTGTTTACACTAGTGTGAGATCGCATGTGAGGGATAGAGGGAAAGAACAGAAACAATAAAGACAGGTTGGGGAATTTTTCCCCGCTTTGAGCATTTGGAAACTCCTTTCTCATTCCTCAAGACAGAACATGAGTGTTCTTGGAACCCTCTTTGCTTCTGGGTACCTCATTTCCATATTTGGATGACTTGTGTCCAGGTTGGGTGGTATCTTGGGACAAAATGGAGAAATTCACCATCAGTTTGGTGATATTTTGAATTCTGGTTTTCCTTCTCAGTATACTACTATCACTATTCTTCAGAGTCCATTAGTTTTTTCTATGCAGTTGGTGAGTTAGGTGGCAATCTCTAAACTCCTTCTTAACCAGAGATGGAGCCATCAGGTAGAATTCTTATTTTTTCCAGCTCTAATCAGAGCAAAAGTCTGGGCAGGTGAGTATATTTACCTTCTTCTGCGACTGTTTTTAACTAGTAGAATTTTTAGAGATATTGTCCTTCCCCCTCTGAGAGCTTTCTTTTATGTGGAGGAGTTCATCTCAATAGTCTACCCTGCTTGGACTATATAGGCTTTATCACCTGCCCTACATTCAGAGGACTCTGAAACTCCAACCCAGGACATATACAGCAATTTGTTTCTATAGCTCTCTGGAGTCAATTTTTTTTTTTTTGCTGTTTCTTACTTCTGATAATATTCCTTATTTTAGAACTCATGCATGGAAAGAGTGTTGGTTGCTTTAATATTTTATACAGCATTGTAAATGCTGTATACTATGAGGGGACTTTTAAAAATATACCAATTGCTTATCACAGTTGCTAGAAGTAGAAGGATTGATTGATTTTTTTTAAAAATATAAAATTGATTCATAGTTTTGATGTGACGGGGATGCTGTTCAAGGAACTGCTCCAGAGTATGAACCACCAGTCATGTTATCTTAATGAGTTCATGACTCAGCAACTCTATCTCTGATATTTCTTTTTCTTTATCACTTTGGAACATTTTTCTCAGGCATGTTCCAAATATTTACAACAAAGATAAATCAAACAGACCTGACTTCAGGTATCCATTTAATACATGGATATACCCCATTAGATTATAGTTCATCCCCATTGCTTACTTTCAAACAGATGGATTAAATTAGCCTATTCTCTGCAATGTAAGTATTAATGATTGGGATGAATATGAATTTGCTTACTACGTTTCTTTTCTTGGGGGGTGGGAATCAGTCTCAGGGCCTTGTGCATATTAGGCAAGTGCTCTACCTCTGAGCTATACCCTCTGCCCCTCCTTGCATTTCTCAAGTCTAACTCTAAATAAATTTAAATCGACAACTTCAGTATTAATAGCTTTCTCATCCTCTACTCTATGTCTTCATGCTCTCTCCTCTTATTCAGTTGCAGAAACTTCTCTCTGTTCTTATAAAACATTTAAAAATTATAGGAATAAAGTGTTTCTTCTCCTAGGGTTGTTTGCATTTTAACTATGATCAAAGCTTCTAGTTATAAATCTATGATAGCAAAACTTCAGTGAGGATTTTGAGAGAAAATTCACCCTAAAAACCAGTTTTTGATTGTGGCATAATAAAAAAAAGGTATAGCCTCTAGCTTTAAAATTCTTGGGTTGAATCTTTGAAGGAATTTAGGTGGAAAAAGTTGTTATTTTCTATTATGCCTGGAAGTTAACCCACACATTTCAATTCCCTAACAAAAACCAGATCGTCAGTGTGATTTATAAGAACAGTATTTCAGGAATAGTGAAATACATATAAAGACAGCATTTTTCAGAACAATCAAGTCATACTGGTGTGACTTCCTATGGCCGATTTCTTTTGAAAGCTTATAAGCCTATTAATTCTTCAGTAAGAGGATTCCATTGGATAGGATATTAAGTATATCTAGAGGGCTGAAAGGGCAAGTTCTGAAAAAGATGTAATTTTAGGATATTAAATTAGTTTTAACAAAGCCTGCAGGGTAATTGAGTGCATTCTTTGAACACTGCAAAATTAATGTTTGTGGCTTAAATAAACATGGGTAGAGATTAGGCTTTTTTTTTTATTTTGATGCAGAACATCATTCCAACGGTAGTATGAGGCTGGAGAGAGACATTAAAGTTTATGGGTGTTCCAGACGGGAAGATAGTTTAGAGTTTCCTGCTGTAATGCTTCTAGCTTGTGTTCTCTTTGTGTAGCACTTGGACTCTCATGTGGCATCCTAAGTAACATGCATGGCTCTAATGAGTGCCAGCTCTCTCTGTCTTAGGCAGGTGGCCTTAACTCTACAACGTTCAAAGTGAAAGCCAGTAACCACTCTGCTGTTTGTGTTAGAGAGAGAGAGGTTTGAGGAGTGATTTGCATATGGAGCAATGGGAGTGTCATTGGGCATAAAGTAACGATCATCAGGCCTGGTGGAACATGTCTCAAGTTACTGTGGACCCAGTTTTGTGTGATCTGGGGGGTGCAGCCAACTTTGTGTTTGGATGTCACGTACTGTGCATTTTAAAATCGGGCCTGAAGCCGGGCGTGTTGGCACACGCTTGTAATCCCAGTACTTGGGAGGCTGAGACCGGAGGATCTGGGTTTGCGGCCAGCCTCAGCTACTTAGTGAGGCCCTCCGCAACTTAGCGAGACCCTGTTTCAAAATAAAGAATAAAAAATAGGGCTGGGGGTGTAGCCCGGAGGTAGAATGCCACTGGGTTCAATCCCCGGTACTGAAAAAAAAAATAAAAAAAAAATAAAATCGGGCCTGAGAGTTGCTATGGAATAGGCTTCCATGATTTTGAGTGTACCATTATTTTGGCTCATTGGTTTGCTTAGTTTTACTTAAACTGTCATAATAAACATGCTCTGAGCCAGTGAATGGTAGAAAATGCCCTCTGGAGTCACTCATTAGTCAAACTATAAATTTAAACATTGTAAAAAAGTATATGAGCTTCCTATGACTGAATACACACATGCTATTCCTAAATCAACCAACATTTCCAAACTTTTCTCCCTCACGTTTCTACCAAAACACGTCATTTACAACATGTCTACCCATTTGCAATTTATTCTAGTGGATGGATGGACTTCAGGCTGTTTTCCAGTGACTTTAGTGGCATTCTAGCTTCTGGTGTTTCAAATGATGCTCAATTAATATGCTGCAGTATTTGTGTGACAAGAGCTCTCTGAAATGATTTCTGGTATCTTTTCAGTGTTGTTTGCAGTATGGGAATTAGAACAGTTATTATCTGACTTTGGCCCTTGCTAAATGCTTTTGATTTATTTTTCTCATATCTACTCTCTGACTGGAGGTTCATAAGCAGGGGTTTTGTACCCAAAATGGTCCTATACGGCTGTTAGCCTTATAGTTAATCTGAAGAGAAAAGCTGAAGTAGAATATGCACAGATTTGTGAAGGAAGGTGTGGGAGACTGGCCCTCAAGTGACCTCACATTATCCCCGGCCTCTAGTCTTCATGCCCTTCCATAATCACCTTGTATTAAATGCACATAGTACTTATGAATTAGTAATATCAATATAATAGAGTAGCCAATCGGTAGAATATGGCAAAACGGATGAGATGTCACCCCCTTGCTTAGGTGATGCTATATGTCAAATGTGAAGGAATCTTGCATATATAATGAAAGTACCTAAGATGGCAACGTTAAAATAAGAAGAAGATTATCAGGTGAAAGCTCTTCAAAGAAGGACCAAACCTTCTCTGAGTGAGAACCTCCCCTGCTTGTCCTTGAAGGAGCTGGGATGAGACCAAGAAAGCAACTTGAGTGCGGAGGGCCTCAGTGGCTCAATTCTGCCAGCAACTACTGGACCTGAAAGTGTAGCCCTCATCTCATGAGAATATGGCCCTGCCTAGTGCCTCGATGATAGCCCATGAGACCCTCAGCAGAGGACCCAGTTAATGCTGTTTCCAGACAGCTCACCCACAAAAAATGAGATAATAATTACGTATTTTAACCTGGTAAATTTATGGCAATTTCTTGTGCAATGATTTAAAAAAAAACTAATCCAGAAGGACCTTTCTCTTGATATTTGCAATAATGAGGAAGGATTTCTAACCAGATTAGGCTCAAATTATGAACTCAGCTCTGTGACTTACTAGTTAAATAATTTTGGATCAAGTTGTTCTTCTTGTTTTAACTTGTTCCCTCATCAGAAAAAGATCATAATAGTTTGGACTTGGTAGTATTGTGGAATACATGTAATATATGTCAAGTGTCTAGCTCATAGTGTGGAAGGGCACTACTGTCTTTTCACATTCTTTATATTTATGATGACTCACTTTTTATACATACTTAAACTGCACATATTCTTTTTTATGGTGAGGGGCATTCTATCTCCAAGCTACACCCCCAGCCCTATTTTATTTTTATTTAGAAACAGGGTCTTGCTAAGTTTCTGGGAGCCTCATTAAGTTGCTGAGGTTGGCTTCAAATCTGCGATCCTCCTGTCTCAGCCTCCCAAGTACTGGGATTACAGGTGTGCACAACTACGCCTGCCGTGCACATATTCTTTTAGTCTTACCTTAATGAAATTTTCTGGTTGAAGTTTGATAGTCTGTGAACTGGACTGTAAGCTCCTGGAAGACAATATGGCTGAATAGAGGGACCCGGTACTCACCTCCTCCTACACAAAGAAGAAGCAGAGCAGCAGGTGGATGGCTGCAATCTGAGGTGAGAGAGTCAGAGACCTGGCAGAGGAACAGGGCACCCTGGCAACTGCAACCTTGGCTCCCCTTCCCTTTGCAGGAGAAAGGGTAGACAGGAGTCCAAGCACACTCCATCAGCCAGGACACCAGCAAAACTAGATACTGGAAAGTTCTATAGTGGTTAAACTTGCAGCCCAGGTAGGGGAACCACCAGGAATGTGCACAGCAGTATTATTTTAAAGAAAGATCTCCTATTATCCCCCTGCCAAACACCAGAGCCCAGGCTGTGTGGTTAAGTGCTGTGTTGAGACAGGAGGGAGCTGTTATGCAAATTCACACTCCTGTAGGGGTTAGAGGCCTCTTCATATCTCCATCCCTGGGACTGTACACACTCTCTACTGCACTAGCACAGGGAGTTGCAGCCTCATGAACCCAATTTGACCCACCAGAGCAACTGCAACCCCAGCACCCAAGCCCAGGCAGTGCCCTACATCCCAGGAGACAAGTGTTTCAGTGCGGAAGAGGGTGCTGCTATCACGAACTGAGGGACCAGGGCACTTCTCCTCTGGGAGTGATGGTGTGGCCGTGTGTGGGTCCACACCACTGCCAAGATTGAGGGTGGGCACCTGCAGGTTGCCCGCTGTGGCTTCCCCCGCGCTTGTGGGCAGGTGCCTGTGGGCTGAGAGTGACTGTGGTGGAGAGCGCACTCCAGTTCCTGCCACTGTCTCCCTCAGTGCCATGTAAGGGGTCTGATATTGCTGCATCTGGGAGTGGCCTGTGTGGGGGCCCAAGCAACCACTGGGGCAGAGAGTGGGCACTGCAGAGCAGTTTCCATACCTCCCCTCTGCCACCTCTCCCCATGCCATATGTAGGCACACTCTACTCCCTAGACAGGGCGCATGTTACAGAGAAAGCACAGAGCTCGCCTACTGTCGCCTTGCCTCCCTCCACAGGCATTTGTGTGTGGCCTGCAGCATTGAGGGGACCTGGAACTAACACCGTGATCCCCCACCTCCATGGGACAGCACCACCATTGGGACCAAGGGTGAGTACCAGGGAGTGGTGCCAAAGTTAGTTCCCCACCATTGTGCAAGGGTGTATGCTACTGCTGGGACTGAGAAAGGGTGCCACAGAGGGGCACCACACTTGCTTGCCACTGCCTCCCCTTGTGGGAAGTTGCTTGCAGGTCTTGACCACAGTGGGACTGAGGGCAGATGCTTCAGGCCCCCTGATGGTGCCCAGGGCTGCCAGTGCCAGAGGTCCTTGCTAGCAGCGTAGCATTCCCCAGACATGCTCGAGGAAATGTCCACAGTGCTTCTGCTGTCACCACTTCCACAGTCAGGGTGACCACACAGTGTGTACTCCACACCCACTTCTGTGAGCATCATATTCGCCTGGGCCACTAGGGCATCCCTACCCACCCCCTACATGGGCACCAGAGAGTGGGTCCCCTGGACATTGCTTGTAGCACACACTGAGCCAGAAGACATGAATCACAGCCACAGAAGATCTAGGGAGACTACATACACTTCAGTGCTCAGCTAGATCCAAAGCCAATATTGCATAACAGACGCACACCCAAGAGTATGAAAGCAGTAGAAAGCTATTTTCTGGGAAAGCCACTCTGTAAAAGTAGTGGGGGTAACCATTCCACCAGATGCACAAATCTTAGCATAGGATTATAAGAAATATGACAAAACTAGGTACTATGATGTCTCCAGAAAAACACAGTAACTCCCTAAGGACATAACCCAGCAAGAACAATATTGACAAAATGCCTGATCAAGAATTCAACAGAATGCTTATAAAGAAGCTCATGAGACTCAACAGAATTCAGACAGCTGAATGAAATTAGGGAAAGAATATAAGATGTGAATAAGAAATGCAGCTAAGAGTTAGAGATCTTGAAAAAGAATCAAACAGAAATCTCAATATGCCAAATGAAAAATACAGTTGAAAGCTTCAATCACAGACTAGATCAAGGACAAAGAAGACTATTTAAACTTGAAGATAGGTCTTTTGAAATATCCCAGTAAAACAAAAAGAAAAATGAAGGGAGGAAGGAAGGAAGAAAAAAAGAGAAAAGGAAATAAGAAAGAATGAAGACAGCTTCTAAGATCTTTGAGACATCATTAAATGAATGTTCATATTTTTTAAGCACTTGAAGGAGATGAAAGAGGAAACAGGCAGAGAAAATCTATTCAGTGAAGTGATAGCTAAATATGTGGACATCCAGGTACCCTGTAAAATTACAATGCATCAATAAAAATATTAAAAAGAGAACCTAAGCTGGGTGTGGTGGTGCACACTTGTAATCCTAGTACTTGGGAGGCTGATACAGGAGGATCGCAAGTTTGTGGCCGGCCTCAGCAACTTAGTGATGCCCTCTGTAACTTAGTGAGACCCTGTTTCAAAAAAACATAAATAAATATATAAAATAGGGCTGGGGGTGTAGCCCAGAGTTAGAATTCCCTTAGGTTCAATCCACAGTACCACACACACACACACACACACACACACACACACACACACACACACCTACACATACACACACACACACACACACACACACACACACTCACACACACACAAAAGCCCAAAGAACCTATGGGTCAGCTAGCCCAACATTTTGTAGATGAAGACAAAAAGACAATTTATTCTTTGTGTGAGTGATTAAGAATTTAATTTTCTCTCATATGATGACTTTGATTGCAGAAAAATGATACCTTCTGCATGTTTCCTATCTGTATACATTGAGAGCTGCCAGATAACCATTTAGAGACTTCATATTCTACTGTATAGGAAGCTACACATTTTAATGTTGAATCGACAATTTTGATGAAATCACATCACGAAACAGATAATACAGAATTAGAACAATACTATTCTAGAAAACTATTCTAGATACCTATTCTAAAGGCATTCAGTTGGACTTGAACTCCTTTAGCATATCTAGCAAGGAATACAATGAGAATACCAGTCTCCTACTGAATCTAAACAGTCCCTCCCAATATGAAGTTCTTAGTGATCTTTATGAATCCGAATGTATATATTTTTTCCAGTGCTGGGGGTTGAACCCAGGGCCTCATGCATGCTGGGCAAGTGCTCTACCACTGAGCTACACCTCCAGCCCCTGCATGTATATGTTTAGTGTTTGCTGTATAAAAGCCTTGCTATACTCTAAGCCACATTGTTACATTCAAAGAGCTTACTATTTATCTGAAACATAAATTATGAAAAGTGAGCCAATAGTACTCGACTATAATACTGTGTTTCTCTACTATGACTATGTGAAATGAAGCATATTGTTTTTAGCAATATAAAATCAGCTCTGTGACATCAGCCTATCCACCCATTTTCCACATTCAGCTTTTTATGACATACACGTTACACAATTATCTCATGTTATCTGCTTTAAATATAAATATAACTTTGGAATGTGTAATGTTATCATCAGAGCAGTGAAGACCAAAATTCATACTCTCTTCAGTGCACATGGAGAATCTTCAAAGATATACTACTTTCTGGGCCATAAAATAGACTTAAAGATAATTTCAAGCAAACAAAAAATTTCAAACTTTTCCATTTATTAGTCGTAGGTGTTTTTATATGTATAAACCTTTGAAGAGGCCATACTTAGCTCTTTGCTCCTGAGCCATGATTTCCAGCTATGTACTTTCCCAAATATTCTGTTTTTTTCTTAGGCCTAATGACAGTCATGTTATGGTAGCACTGGCATCCACCAAGTGTGGCAGTAACACTTAGAAACACAACGTGTTTGTGACCTTAGATGGGCTATGAGGGAAGACTGTACATTTCAAAACATTTGCTGTGAATCTCCAATAAGACAACATCCTAGGGCTGGGGTATCACTCAGTGGTATTTGCCTAGCCTGTGTGAGGCACTGGGTTTGGTCCCCAGCACCACCACACTCCTACACAAAAATACCACTGCCCTACAGCAAAACTTCAGCATTGGGTCTTATTTTGTGAAAGTTCCAAACAGCTATAAACATAGTCCATTAACTCAACTGTCATTCAGTGCACTAGGTTTGCTGAGACCAGGCTCCTTTGAAAATATATCAAAGAGAAGAACATACTAGATATTAGTGGCAGTTTAATCTTCACTGGATTTAATGAAGTTTAAGATAAGAAAAACATTATTTTTTACATTTATAATTTTTAAAATATGTTTTTATTGGTGCATTGTAGTCTCACATCACAATGAATATAAGTTTGGTGTTAACATACATGCACACAGCTCTTGATGTCCCTCCCCCCGCCTCCCCCCACATATGTAGCACTGAGAATGATGTTGGTATAATCTCATATGTACATTGTTTATGATAGTAATTCTGTATAATTTTAAAGTATTTTTTTGTGCATGGTTTGATATGTTTTCTGAATACTTTCATATAGAAGTCACCCCGGGCAGCGCATGGTGGCACATGTCTATTATCCCAGAACTTGGGAGGCTAAGACAGGAGGATCACAGGTTTGAGGATAATCTCAGCAATTTAGCAATACTCTCAGCAACTTAGACCCTGTTCCAAAATAAAAATAAAATAGGTCTAGGGGTCTAGCTCAGAGATAGAATGTCCTTGGTTTCAATCCCCAGTCTGTCTGCCTCTCTCTCTCTCTCTCTCTCTCTCTCTGCTCAACCTGATATTTTGTCCAGCAAAGCAATTCTCAAATCAACCCTCCTTCAGTGGGGCCCATGAGACCTTGTTTAGCAGGCAACAGAGGAACAGTTGCGTTCTTAATTAGAATCACTTAGTTTCATGAAAATTTGAGATAATGGACATTGGTTGAGGTGCTTTCTGGGGGAAATAACAACATATGTGTAGAAATTATAGGGTACTCTATGCCTTGCTGGTGTTCTCTTATTAATCATAGTTATCACTCTGAAACCCTATTGCAACAATGTAGGTATGAACTAAATTGATTCAATTAATTTGCACATATTTTGGGAATTGCATTTATTAAGCAAAACAACACCAATACTCTCTGGTAGAGTTTTCTGTTTTTTGGGCTGGACTTAGGAGATAACAGTATTTCTTTAATTAAAATTATTCCTGGAGTTTGAACATGATGTATATATGGCAAGTTTTTTCTCCCTTCTTGTATATCCTTATGTGGATAAAGATTAATCTAGTCTAGTTAAAAAGTAACATATGAAATATTTCTTGGTTTTTAATTATAGCTATTTTATACTAAATAATTTTAGATGCCAAAATAGCATCAGTTGAATGTGAAAACAAATTTGGTGCCATCAAAAATAGTAAATATTGAAGTGAATGAAATAAGAGTATGGGTGGGGGAAAGCTTAGATTCTTGTTCTATTTCTCTTAGAAATTATCTGTAGACATGTCTGTTTTCTCCAGTAGATTTTGACCTCTCTGGGAAAGGCCTGAACTCTGCTTATATTTTATACACAGATTGAGCACCGTGTATAGGACATAGTGACTTACAAGGATGAATAAGGGAAATTTTCTAGGATGCTGGGTCAAGATAAACTGAGAAGCAGTCTATCAATAGTAACATAAATAAATATATAGTATTAACTTCAGGAAGGGAGGAGAAGAATAGAACAAAGAATGGTAAAAATATGTTTCAGATGTCAAGGATCTGCAGTTTAGCTGCAGGCGACAAAAAGATGTGGCCACTACCCAGGGGGTTTGAACTATATTTCTGCCTAGGGAGGTAGTGGAGTGTGTTTGGAGAGTGCAGGGTTCCAGGTCACAGTATCCTGACATGCCCAGATTTTTATACTGCAGAGCCATCTCAGTTCTCCTGGTATACAGGAAGGGCTAGCTAAATTAAATATGTCTGGTAAAGTGTCAATAGTCAAGAGATAGTTGACTTTCACATGTATACTATATAGAGTTTCATAAGGAATTTTATTTCATAGGAATTCATTTCTATTAACCATGAATTTTGAAGTCTAGATTTAGCATACAGTGCTAAGGATAACAAAGTCAGAAGAAACCCCACAGGAGACTTGAAGCACAATGTAGTAAGATGAAAATGACATGGGTTTGGGATTAACATTGCTAGCTCTATGTTCCAGCTCAAGGGGCCATTTTTACCTTTCTGCTCCTTAGGGTCTTAGTATGTGTGATCGCATTTGATTGCCTGCTGTGAAGAACTTTTTGGGTCTTTGAGTATTTGAAAGCCCAACAAATGTTAAATACAGTAGGAGCAAAGATGCTTCTTTTCTTCTTCATTCATTCTGAAGAAATGATCTGTTCAAGGGGAATCCCTAGTCTCTCTGGTTTTTGGTGGTACAAAATATATGAGTCAGGGGAGAGATAAAGAGCATGCCACAGAATTAAAATGAACTTAAAAATGCTTCATAGCCATCAATGGATAACTTATCATAAAAATTTTCAATAGTCTAAAGTATAACACCTCTAAGTTGTCATTAAAAAAATTGTTAAGTTCATTTCTCCAAAGAGCAAGTAAAACAGTATGCTTTATAATTATTTAGTGAAAATGATTTCTGTTGTAAGTTATTCATACAAGTACTTCTCCCCACCTATTTGCTTTGCTGTTAGATTGTTTCCTAAATGTTTATCTTAAGTTATTCTCAATTGGCAATTTTGCTTTTTATTCTTTTCCTACCACCACTAAACTTGGGTCTAATCCATTTCCTGTAAGTGCTTTTTCTGGGCCAATGAACTGGCTTCCGGTTGAGGACATGTAATCATTATAACCAGTCTGGGACATTTCTGTTGACATGGCTTTAAGCGCTCTGATTCATTCCTGGATGTGTCCAGTGCACTAAGCACATCGAAGACATTCATTCTGTTACGGTGTCTTTTGATTTTTAGAATTTCTTCTCTATTCCTTCATGACGTTTCCATCTCTCTGCTGATACGGCTTACCTGTTCTTGCATATCTCTTCTTATTCCCCCCCCAGAGATTTTTAACATATAAATTATTATGACTTCAGTCCCTATCTGATAATCCCAACATTTGGGTCATATCTCAGTTTGGTCCTGATGCATACTTTATATCTTCAGATTGTGCTTTTTCTTGCCTTTTAGGATGTGTTGCAAATTTTATGAAAACATGGCATGATGTATCAGGTGATAAAAACTGAGATAAATTGATCTTTAGAGTGAGAAATTATATTTTTCTATGAGTTAGACTGTGTTTAATGTTTGCTGTAGCCATGTGTGCCAGAAACTTCAGATTCCTTGAGTCCTTGTTTTTGTTTCCCCTAGTGTCTTTGGGTTTCTGTAGAGACCCCTTCTTATTTAGGATCTGAGCCTTGTATCTGTAATCCTTTATCTGTAATCACTGTCAGTACATACAATTTCTCTTGTGGTTATAAGGGGTGGAGAGAAGGGAAGCATTGTTCTCGAATACTCTGATTAGGTCTCAATTTTTTGGTGGGTCTCTTTTCCCGGGATATGACTCTCAGGAATGATTGTTAGCTTCTTCTCTACCCCTTAGGTGGGGCAGGAAGGGCAAAGGGGGCTGAAGTTGATCAACTGAACTTCCTTCCTGCATGTCAGATAAGAATCTGGTAAAGTTTTCCTTCTGAGAATTAGACATTGCAATGGAGACTGTTCTGGAATATTCTTAAAATGATTATTTCTCCCTTCACCAGAAACATGAATCTTTTCTTGCATCTTTACAAGGTAGGATTTCTTCTAGGTCTGGGACCCTGGGAATTTTCACTTTCAAGCTGGTCTGTACTAAGCCTCCGGTAACTCCTCAGCATTACCACTGAATGCTCGCACATTTAAGTGCTCACACCAATTTGTGGCTCAGTGGCTGCTACTCTTCTGAAGTTGACCTTGGATCTGATCCTCTGTATTTGGATGCAAATCTCTGTGCTTCCCAGTCCCTCCAGCGTCTGGATTTAGCCTTGTTACCTTAATTCTTTGATGGGTCTAAGAAAATTTGTTGGTTTCAAGTTTGTTCAGATATTTTTCTTATCGTGAGGATGGAAGTGGCAACTTCCAAACTCTTCACATGTTGGAACTGAGTCTCTCGATAGCAAGCGAGAGTCACCTAAAGTCAAGCCCATTATACAGAACAAGTCGGGTGAGGTACTGCGAATCTTGTGTCCACTCAGGTGAGCTGGTTATAGTGAATGAAAGATGAAATGAAATCTGTCCATTTACCTCCTAATACAGAGCTCGGCATAGTTCATGAAAGATATGGGGTATTTTTTCCCCCATTCTCAAGGAAAAGACATAGTAGCAGAATAGATTCCTATTTTATGTTTCCCAAATACTTTCACTTTATATATCCTATGATTCATATGGTGTTATAGCAGGTTCATTATGTGTAAATTCGCTGAAAGACTTAAAACTTAAATGAGTGTCACTATTATTAAGAGAGCATACAATTGATCAACAGTATCATGGAAATGAATACACATTGTGTGTGCTTGCAAGAAAGTAGCCGAAAACATCTGCACCGTAAATTTTTACTTTCACATTGCCATTAAATATTAATCTCATAGCAATCTGGGAACAGCCTTTCACAAAGCATCTCTTATAAATATTTTAAAAGAAACTTAATTTTTTCCCCTAAATTCTACCATTTAGCAAACTGTAAGCCAATTCCCCGAATACCCATTCCTATTCTCATTAGATAGGGAACTTTTTGAGGACAGGAGTGATGTTATGTAACTTGTTTTGCTTATATTCAATACCATGTCTAATACAATGTCGGTTTTTAACACTTTTTAAGTGGACTCATGAATGGAGGTCACTAATATTGGGATAGAAGCATCAGAACTACAGGACTGTATGTACACATCAAAAGGGACTCTATCAGTAAAGCACCAGATGCATACTGTGAAATTTCTCCTTTTAAGTATAAACCCATCACTTACTATTCATAGCACACGTAATGAAGCAGCAACAGAATTATGGAGGTATGCTGCATGACACTAGAATATGAGCCATTTCCCCCGTATTAGCTATAATTTTAGGTTCTGTCTCAGCTATTTGACATCTGTTCCGAACCTCTCCATGAGTCTGTTGAATCACAGAGCTAGACTAACGACCAGAGTTGTTTACATCCTTTCTGCAAGTTAGCATTTGGGTGGATGCAAAAGTCATGTTGCAGTTTCCCCCATTGCCATCCCTGCCTGCTGCTTCTCCTTAGTGCTCGGTAGGGAACATCCCCACCTAGTGACTTCTCACCACCAGGATCATAAAGGCAGAGTGCCAGTTTCTCTGTCTGTTCCCAATCCCTGCATGTGACAGGCTTTTCGTGACTGACTGTGTGGCATGCAGTGCTTTTCATTCTGAGAGGAAGCTGATATTTAGAGACCACTTCAATACACTAGCTTCTTTGTGTTATCTCTTAGTTAGCTTTATAAATTAAGACTTGGACAAAATACATCCCCTCATCAGCAGGATATGTTAGGAAGTAACCTCACTATCTTGGGCTCTACGATATTTCCTTGCTCTCCGTTATCATCCCCACAGGGAATATTCAGAGCTGTAAGTACCATTCTGAGCTTCAGGTGAGGACTGCAATTTGTAAGATATTCTCCTTCTTCTTCCCTACAATCCACCCCTACTCTCACACCATATACATTGGAGCTGTAAAACCATCTTAATAAATGTGGATAGCCGGGTGTGGTGGTGCACGCTTGTAATCCCAGTACTTTGGGAGGCGGAGACCGGAGGATCCGGGTTCACGGCCAGCCTCAGCTCTCTCTCTCTCTCTCTCTCTCCCTGTCTCTCTCTCTCTCTACTTAGTGAGGCCCTCCGCAACTTTGTGAGACCCGGTTTCAAAATAAAGTATAAAAAATAGGGCCGGGGGTGTGGCGTGGAGGTAGAATGGCCCCTGGGTTCAATCCCCGGCACCACAAACCCCCCCCCCAAAAAAAACGTGGATACTCTGCAAGACTTATATTACAATATTAGTGCTTATTATATACTGATAAGTTTAGATTCCTGTGTGCTCTGAAAGAATATGAGGTATAAAATATAATTGCTTGATCTGGACGTGGTGGCACATGCCTACAATCCCAGTACTTGAGAGGACAGTAGGTTCGAGACCAACCCTGAAAATTTAGCGAGATCTTCAGCAACCTAGCGAGACCCTGTTTCCGAACAAATGATGATTATGATGATGATGATCATGATGATGATAATAATAATAATAATAATAATACGTTGGGAGCTTAGTTCAGAGGTAGACTGCCCCTTGGTTCAATCTCTAGTATCACAAAAAACCCAAAATAATAAAATAAAATGCATATATGTATGTATATATAATTGCTCGAGTTAATGGCTATTCAATTGGATGTTGAGGGTCATTTTGACTATTTACTTCTAAAAAAATCTTTTTATTTTATTTTTTTTCAGTACTGGGGATTGAATGCAGGGGCATTCTACCTCCAAGCTACATCCCCAGCCCTATTTTTTATTCCTTATGTGTTTTTTTTTTTTTTTTTGCGGTACCGGGGATTGAACCCAGGGGCATTCTACCTCCGAGCTACATCCCTGGCCCTATTTTTTATCCTTTATTTTGAAACCGGGTCTCACTAAATTGCAGAGGGCCTCACTAAGTAGCTGAGGCTGGCGGCGAACCTGCCATTCTCCTGTCTCAGCCTCCCAAGTACCATGCCCGGCTTAAAATCTTTTAAACTTTTAGATTTTAAATTATCTGGTAGTGTTAAAAGGTGTGAGTAACACCAAAATTGATTAAATTATGTTTTTATGTATGAACAAATATGCCACAATGAAACCCACCATTCTGTATAATTAATATGCACCAGTAAAAATTAAATAAGAATATGGAAGAAATATGATGAAAACTGTAAGAAAATTTATATTTTGCTGTTTATTACCTCTCAATAAGAATTGAGTATTAGGGCCGGGTGTGTTGGTGCACGCTTGTAATCCCAGTACTTTGGGAGGTGGAGACCGGAGGATCCAGGTTCATGGCCAGTCTCAGCTCTCTCTCTCTCTCTCTCTCTCCCTCCTCTCTCTCTCTCTCCTTAGTGAGGCCCTCCGCAACTTCGTGAGATCCGGTTTCAAAATAAAGTATAAAAAATAGGGCCGGGGATGTAGCGCAGAGGTAGAACGCCCCTGCGTTCAATCCCCGGTAC
>PVJS01008174.1:0-28815 GCA_004027185.1 Glis glis | reverse complement strand
GTACTCAAACATTGTGTTTGTTTCATTTTCTCTGTCCTCTTACTTGGAGACTCAAATTATAGGTAGGTATGCTAGGTCTTTTCTCCATATTCCACATATATTTTACAATATTTTAGTCACTATTCAATTTTTACTTCTCTCCTTCATTTTGATATTTTAAATTATTACTTTTCCCCCAAACTAATCTTTCTTGTATCTAATCTGCTATGTTTAAACTGCTGTCAACATCATACATTGATTTGCCTTTTTTTTGGTACTGGGGATTAAACTTGGGGGTATTCTACCTCTGAGCTAGCCCCTACCCCTATTTTATTTTTTATTTTTGAAATAGGGTCTCCCTCAGTTGCTGAGGGTCTCACTAAGTTACTAAGACTGGCCTTGAACATGCGATCCCTCCTGTCTCTGCCTCCCGAGTACTGGGATTATAGGTGTGTGCCACCATGCCTGCCCCATACATTGATTTGTTAAATCAAGTTATTTTAAAATTCAACTCCAGAGCTTCCACTTCTTTCATATAGATTTTAATTATTTTTTGAATTCTTCATTTTTTTTCTGTTGTCTCCACCTCTTTTCTATTATCTTAGTGTCATCATTCATAGGTAAAGTCCTTGTCTGCTAATGCCAATACCTGAATTACTTGTACATGGTAGATAGCTAACTTTATTGTTTTCTAAATCATAAGTGGTAACTTTTAATTGAATGCTGGACAATTAGTATAAAATTCTATATCAAGTCTAGATGGTATCATCTATCAGAGATGGGCCACCAGACCTCTGATAGAATAAATGGAAGTTGTCCAACTTAATTCAACGATATATATGTATATATATCGTTGCATATATATGCATATACACATATATGCATATATATACACATATATACATATATATATACATACACACAAACACACACATATATATGTATGTATATGTATATTCAATCTCACTTTAATTCAACACACCTCTCATTGACAAGGTAAAATCGCAGTTTCAGTAAGACACCATCTACTTCTATACAATTCCCTGCTTCCAGAGCTTAACCCTCCAGGGGCTCCTAATGCTAATCTGCCAAGTTCATTTCCCTGGAAGTTTCCATCTTAGTAAGGTGAGATTGTGGAAAACTTGATTCTGCTCCCAGAGGTTTTATAGCTCTCTTCTTAAATCCCTTGTTCTGTACGGTTTGATGACTCAGCAAATTTCTTGGCAGCTTGTCACGTGTGCAGAGCCCTGGATCCTACAGTCAGGCCCCTCTGACTCAAGATGAGCCCATATCTTTGATGGTTTTTATGTCTCTTACAGGCAGTTCTATTCCCAGAAAAGTCTGAATTCTTAGCCTCTGGCTCCTTCTGAGAACTAGAAAACACACACAGGGAAATGCTTAGGCTAGCGGTAAGAAAATTTCCTTAATGCTCTTATTTCCTGTCATTTTAGACCTTCTGGTACTCGTTGCTTTTGAAGTTCCATATTGCCTTGAAACTAATGACTTCTTTAAATTGTATTCCAAGTTTTTGGTAGATCTGAGTAGGGGTGTTAATCTACTGCAAACTACCTCATCCTGCTTTGAAGTAGGTCTCTTAGTCATTATTTAAACTAGCACATTTATGAAAACTATTCTAAATATTGCCTGTTCTGCCACAATAACACTGTGCATGTGTAATGAAATGTATTGTGTTAATAATCTATATAAGCTGGGTGTGGTGGCACACACCTGTAATCCCGGTACTTGGGTGGCGGAGACAGGAGGATCGCAAGTTTGAGACCAGCCTCACTCAGCAACTTAGTGAGGTCCTGTTTAAAAAAAAATAGGGCTGGGGGTGTAGCTCAGAGGTAAAATGCCCCTGGGTTCAATTCAATCCCCAGTACAAAAAAATCTATATAGGTTGAATAAAATACAAATTCTAATAAAATTGAAACATCTTTATGAACAAAAAATTAATCATGAAAAATGACATCAGAGTTTAATTACTTGATCATAAACTATAACCTCCTTATTTACAAATGAGAGTTTTGAGGGCTAGAATAATGCATTTCACTCACTCATTTTTTTTCAACCAGTATCTGGGGGTTGATTTTTTTTTTTTAAGTAGCAGTGGTTGCTGAGGTTACTAAAATAGCAAGACAAAATTCCCTGTCCCTTAGTGAAAACTTTAACTGTTATCGGGATATAAAGAATAAGTAAAGAAACCCAGAGCAATATAAGTAGTAAAATATTAATGCGTATAGAATTATATGTTACCTTACTAGAGTTAGCAGTTGACTAGAGGACTTTTTTGTTTTGTATTGGGGATTGAACCCAGGGTTGTTCTACCTCTGAGCCAGACCCCCCAGCCCAATTTTATTTTTATTTTGAAACAGGGTCTTGATAAGTTGCTAAGGGTCTCAGTATGTTGCTGAGTCTGGCTTCAAACCTGCAATTGTCCTGTCTCAGCCTCCCAAGTATTGGGATTACAGGCATGTGCCACCATGCCCAGCCCTTGACTAGAGGATTTTAAGAGAGTTTCACCAAATATTTTGACTGGATCTTCATGACTAAGACTTTATTTTGAAAAGGAAAGATAAAAGGACATTTTGAATGGGGGATATGATGAGGAAGGTTACAGATATGAAGCAGCCTGAGGTTTAGAGATTAGAGTGCATGATGTGTTGGTTGGTGTTTGCAGTGTGGTGAGGATGGAAAGTTAGAGCTAATGTTGTTAAGGTCCTTGTACACCATGCACAGGGATTTGGGCTTTTTTTGTGGTGCCGTGTTGGTGGAGGGAGCTATTAAAGTGTTTATGTAGGTGAAACTTGTCAGGATGGCAAGATAGAGGTTAAGTGGCTTGTATACTTCACAGACTTAAGATCTTGATTTAAGCCTGGTGTCCTTATCTTTAAGAGTATACATATGTATGTATAATGATAATTAGTTTTATGTATTTATGATATGTTAAGTGCTGACTGAACACTTTATTTTTATCTTAGTTATCATTACCATAGGCTATGGAAAAAGCAGCCTTCTATTCAGAATGTCTCAGTTTAAGAAAAGATTGAAAGATCTGCTGGGTTTGCTTGTAGATTTGTCTCATCTCTTTGGTACCACATCCTGACGGGTGCGCATTTAAGAGTGACTCTTTCATGCACATTATCACATTATGTGCACATTATTATCACATTATAGATACTGTTCATAATATACAAAAGTTATAACTCCTTACAGGGGAAATTTTTTGGTACTGGGAATTTTTTACTTTGAAGCAGGGTCTCACTAAGGTGCAGAGAGCCTCACTAAATTGCTGAGGCTGGCCTTGAACCTGCTAGCCTCCTGTCTCAGCCTCCCAAGTACTGGGATTGCAGGCATGTGCTACGGCAGGCACCCAGCTACTTCCAGTCTTTCATCATTTCTCCTGTTTTGGGGGGACTAGAGGTCCATACATTGGGCCAACCCCATTCTAGCCTTTCAACACTTTCCTATGAGTAGTTTCAAATCAAAGACACCTGCCTGAACTTCCCCAATCTACCCTGCCTCTCCTCACTTCCCAAAGGAACAGAGACAAGCCACACCAGAGTTCTGAGGGACGTACATAGTCGGCCTATCATGTTTCTATTGACAGAACTAGTGAAGAAGCCTTTGGGGTGTTGCCTTGTTAGAATTTCAGGGATATTCCCCTGCGTGGCTAAAATCATTCAGCTTGGCATAATTGTCCTGAACACATAACTCTATGTCCAGACTAAACATGGGTCCCATGACTAGTCTAAAGGAGATAAGAGAGTGGGGAAGAGGAAGATTAGAGAAAGAGTAAGGAAGAAGCAAAGAGAGATATAGGGGAGGTTTAAATCAAGCTGATTTATGAGAAGCATGGGTTTTATTCAACAGATGATAAGGGGCCTAACAGCAGACCAGAAATAAATGATTTCTCCTAAAGAAATGGCACTGGGGGTTTCCCACTGAGAAAGAGAAACAAACAGCAGACAGAATAAAAAATTGAGGGAGTTGCCTGAAAGAAATAGAACCCAATTGGAAAAGAGTTTTAGTGTTCACAATTGCTTTCCAAAGATACACATCTTTTAGAAAAGAAATGAGAATATTGTAAACATCAAGAGACTATTTTACTATTTTATCTTTTTGCTAAACAGACTTCACATGAAAAGGACTAGGAAACACTGTTCTATTGAAGCTTGTGTGAAAAAAACCAAGAGAATAGAAATGACAGTGTGCAGCTGAGCACTTACTTGCTTATTCAAGGATAGATGGTAATTTCTGAATTATTTATGCTCCCCTGTGAGGGAAAAAACCTCTGCTTTTAATATATATTGTCTGCCTGCGTCTCTTTGTTAGAGGTTCATGATTACTTTTGAATTTATATAAGAATTATATTTGGGATTTATGGGTGATAGATAAAATGGGGACCCCAGAAGGAAGTAGATGAGATACTAAAAACGGTTTACTTAGAATTATTATTTTTTGTACTGGGGATTCAACCCAGGGGCATTCTACCTTCAAGCTACACCCCCAACCTTTTTTATTTTTTATTTTGAAGCAGGGTCTTGCTAAGTTGCTGAGAGTCTTGCTATTTCTGAGGCTGGGCTTAAATCTGTGATCCTCCTGGCTCAGCCTCCCAAGTACTGGGATTACAGGGATGCGCCCCCGTGCCCAGTTTGATTTTGATTTTAAAAGGACCTCTCTGATGGCCTTGTGGAAAGACTAGAGAAAGGTAACAGAGTCCAATTAAGAAGTAGAGATGTCAGTGTTGTGGACCAGGGTGGTGATGAAATGACCTGGAAGAACATTCCAAATTAGATGTATTTTTAAACCAGGGCCAACAGGATTTTCTGATGTGCTAGATGTGGTCATTATGAGAAGGAAAGATTCAGGGATGACCCAGGTTATATATAGTAAAAAAAACAACTCACTATACAACCAGCACTTGCAGTAATCCTACAGCTCTCCTACTTAACTGTCTTCAAATATTTTACCTTAAAAAGAAAATATATTTGGATTCCTCCACAACCCTAATACTTTTCAGAGATTTGGACAATTTTCTTTCTTCCAATTCTCTTTAAAAACTATAGACTAATTTTCTTTTAGAAAATTTTGGATTATTCTCAGTGCAGAAATTTATTGGTGTAAAGGGCTTAGTTTCTGATTCAAGTTCTCTTTTCCTGAAGTTAAGACCAAGTTGAAAGTTAAAGACAAACAACAACAACAACAACGACAATAACAACATCCTGCTACATTTTAATGCTGTAAGTGCACAAACATTCTGGTACTCAGTTTTCTTGGTTCTATGATCTGCCTCCCTTAGCTCCTGGCCTTTACAAGCTAATGTTTATCTCATTAATAATTTAAACTATATTCCTTGAAATGTTTTCTAGTCTATTTTATAGTGAACTTGCCTCTTTGTGGAAAAATTATTTTTCTCACTTTTGACCAAGATACAATGAGGTTTCTAAATGCAATATTTCTAAATACAAATGTCTTTGTACTTGAAAAAGTTTTGTATGAGTGCCTACTGTGTACGTTGAGCTCAAAGCAGTTAATAAAACTACTGACCTAAGGATATGAGAGATAATTTAGCATAAAAATATAGATACAAGAAATTGCAAAAGTTGGCATAAGGAAATTGATGATGAATCATGATAATAATAGTAGTTAAATTTTATGAAAACATTTGCTATATATTAGTCCCTGTTCCAATTAAATCCTCAGTGACTCTCCAAGGTAAATAAATACATTAATATCTATTTGATATTTGAAAGAACTGAGGCACAAGAATGTCCTACTGTTAAGAGTTTTGGGGGCGGAATGCAAACCTAGGGACTGCTACTCCTAAGTCTGTAATCTTAATTGCATTTCTGCCTTTGATTGATATGGAAAATAGGTGCTCCAGCTTATTGAAGAGGAAAGAGCCACCACAGACCCTGGAATGTTTAGTCCTATCTGTGTGCTGGAGCTGTGAATTGAGGAGTCACTGAGATGAATAGTTCTACAGGATTCCCTTCCTACAATCTGAAGTCTTAGACATCTCCTGACAAGAAAAATGTTTTAATGACATCCTAAAGGTTTCAATTCAATTCCATAATTCTATGATTTCTCTCTTTAGAGGAGGAGGCAATTTTCTCTTTGTCATTCATATGCCAGACACCTAGGGTATTTTTTTTCTTACTTGGAATATCTCATGCATCTGTACAACCACATGATACTCGAAGAATATTAAATGTTCCCTTCTGCAGCATATACAATGGATTTTTTTCTTTCCACGTTTAGCTAAACACAAATAAGGCATAGCAAGACATAAAGAGTTATACATCCTAGTCAGTTTTGAAAAATAATGGTTCTCCCTAGGTCTCTACACAATGTGCAACAGCACATCAACTGTACATTTTTTCTCATACTTGTTCTTCAGAGGGTTTTAATAAAAATTAATGCATATCTTAAAATGGTCAGTTTGCAGTCCTATAGCTCTTTGTGGAGGATAGTAAATTGATAGCACCCAACATGCTGACTTTTCAGTAAACTCAGGAAAATGTAGCCTTTAATTTTTCCGAATTTAACTTGTTTTTGTATGCAGTAATAAAAAGGCTTGGTTAATGATTGTGCTTTATAATATATTTGATCTCAACCAGTGTTAGAGTAAGAGCATTTACCTTTTCATCAAAAATTGTTATGATAGCTTTATTTTTATTTGCTGTAGCTTTCCTGCCAAGATCTCATCCTGTGTAATTGATGATAGTTTAACTTCTTATTCAGTACACAGTTGGCAGGGAAATCATTTGGATAGGAGAAAAAAAATCAGCCTGAAATTTGCAAACTATCTACACCACAGCAATCTTTTACTTCTTTCCTTTTATTAGGTGGGAAGAAGTGTCCTTTCACTTACCAAGATCAACTCCTGGTCTTTTGTTCTAGATCACAAACAATAGTCGACCCTCAACAAATTAAGTGCACAAATGTATGTATGAAGGAATGCCTTCTTTCTTATCCTTGCAATAGCCGGATAATTTGAGACTCTTTCTAACTTTAGATAAGGCTTCAAATACCAAGAACCAAAAAGACCGTTGTGAAGGATTTCCACATTCACGGAAAGTGGAAGACTATGTAAACTTTTTTTTTTTTTTTACAAAGAAAGTGGCTTAAACCAAGATTGGGAGCTTCTAGTGGACAATATCAAACTCTTGTGGTAGACAAGATCAGCAGATTATTCTAAATTAAAGCAGCCCTGGCATCAAAGACAATTCATCCCGGAGGGCTGCCTGGGGGACATGGGGACCCTTAAGTAGTGTTGGTGCAGAGCTGACCTCTGAGAAGCAGGGATGAAGCAACTGTTCACTTGGGGAGTAAACCACTGCTTTCAAGTTTTGCAAGTGAAAGAACACCAGCAATGGAGTGCAGGAAGTTTCTGAGAAACCCACACAACATTGTGAGAGAGTCAGGCAGACTGATTTGGGATATTATGCCGTGGTCCAAGCTCAGCTTTCTATTCAACACTTCTTAACACGTGGTTCTCTCAGCCCTTCCCCAGGCCTCTGCTTTCCATGTGCTCTTAGTATTCAATCATTTCTCCATGTTTTCCACAGAACTTTCATTACACACTCTTCAACTACAAGTAGTTTTTCTGTGACCTAAGGTGTATTCTAAACTTTGCAGACACGCTTGTATCTTGGAGCTTCCCAAGGCAAATTGACACCTCAAAGGCTCTGTGAATTCCTGTAGAAAAAGGAGTTGTTGACTTTGATGTGTTACCAGCGACTCTTTAGATAAATAATCTTTAATGGTGTCACATTCTATTCTGTGGTCTTTTCTTCCTCACAGAACACTGTCTTTTAAGCCTTTCTTTCCCTCCCCACCAGCAGCCAAACAACAAAAGGAATTCACTCACTAGTATGAGTTCTATGGTTTTGTTAGTCTCTCTTTTTTTCTTTTGGTGGTACTAGGGATTGAATCCAGGGCTGTTTTACCTTCGAGCTACATCCGCAGCCCTATTTTTTATACTTTATTTTGAAACAGGGTCTCACGAAGTTGCGGAGGGCCTCACTAAGTAGCTGAGGCTGGCCTCAAACCCGGATCCTCCTGTCTCAGCCTCCCAAGTACTGGGATTACAAGCATGCGCCACCACGCCTGGCTCTTGTAAGTCTCTTAATCAGGGTTGATGATGAAACCTTTATGGTATCCTCCGGACTGAATTTGTGGTCAGTGCAGTCTTTCAGGGTTTGGGCTCATCTTCTGTCTTTGCTTTATCTATTATTTCCTGGATTTCTGTTTATGTCATTTTCATGGGAACAGCTATAGAATAGAAGGACAAAGAATAGGAGAAAGGAGGCTAAGAAAAGAGAGAAGGGAAAATACCAACATTGACCTGGTTTTCTTTGCAAAATATCTCTTTCTATCACTTGAGTTAAATCTCTCATTTGTATGATTATTGTTCTATAGGTAATCTAATAAAAATCAGTTTTTGTGGGGGTCATTCAATTATATACATTTGAGGGGGGATATTGGAGATTGAGCCCAGGGGCATTCAACCTACAAGCTATTTTTATTTTTATTTTGAAGCTGGGACTTGTTAAATTTCTGAGTGTCTTGCTAAATTGCTGAGGCGGGCCTTGAACCTGTGATCCTCCAGTTTTACTCTTCTAAGTACTGGGATTATAAGTGTGCACCACCACTCCTGGCAATTACATACATTTTTATATATCCAATGATATTGCAAACTCAGTGATGGTCAAAGCCCGTGTCTTAGCCATGTTTGTGTGCTGGTGCAAAGTGTTAGCAATAATGATCCATTTATATGGCATTTATATTTATATCATGCCTTACCCATATACTCATATTTTATCTTTCAACAAGTTTGTAAAACATGCATTATCCTGATTTTGTCAATAAGTAGGTAGATGTTCAAAGAGAATAGGTGACTTACCCTAGTTCATGGAGTTAGTAAATAGATTCTAAACCTAAATACAGTGTCCATCTTGGGGCAGGACCGCCAAAGTCAGAGAACTCCACAAACGAATGTTCTCTATGTTTCTAAAGTTTGAGAAAAATGTTTCATTACATTTCAGATTTCATAGGCAAAAAATCATATGCCAAATAATCAGTCTAACCTGTAACTGAAAATTTCTGAAATAGTTTGCTATTAGCTAACACACATATCATACTTTTCTTTCATATGTGGGAGAGAGTTAACTACTCTGGTTGCAGCTGATTTAGTGTTTAAAAATGACCTGTATTAGCCAGGCATGCTGGCACACATTTGTAATCCCAGTATGTGGGATACTGAGACAGGAGGATTGCAGGTTTGCGGCCAGCCTCAGCAACTTAGCAAGGCCCTCAACAACTTAGTGAGACCCTGTTTCAAAATAAAAAAATAAAATAAAATAGGGCTGGGGGTGTAGCTCAGAGGTAGAATGCCCCTGGGTTCAATACATGCACACGCATGCACACGCACACGCGCGCATACACACACACACACACACACACACACACACACACCCTATATTTTCCTGATGTGGTGACTGAATATTTTATACTTTTAGTGGTTCACTGTACTTATACATCATAGTGAGTTTCAAAGTCATACAAACAGACATGCACACAGGTCTTCCTTCAGCTACCCACCCCTCCCCACACATAATAGTGAGATTGGTAGTAACACCTTCATTTAAGGGCAGGGCATAATTTGAGTAGTTTCTTTCATCAGTTCTTCCTTTTATCCTCCCCACCTCCCTCCCCCAGTCCCCCCTTCCATTATTCTTTTGGTCTCTCTTCTCATTTACCTAGTCTCTTTTGTTTCCCATTTTGTCTCTAGCTTCCTCATGAGAGGAAACATTTGACCCTTGACTTTGTGAGAATGCATGATCTCACTTAGCATAATATTCTCTGGTTCCATCCATTTTCCTGCAAAGAAAATAATTTTCTTGTTCTTTATGGCTGCGTAAAATTCCACTGTTATTTTTTAAAACATTTTTTACATCGACATTTTTTTCTTTAGGCATCCTATATATGTATATCTTAATTTAAATGCAAGGCAGTAGTTCTATAGAATTGGTCTTGAGTTGACCTTTAATATATATAATGTTTCTAAACCCTTAAATATTTGAGATGAAAATGTGTGAGTCTAAATGACTGAGATTCAAATCAAGATTCAAATTACTAAAAATTCACATAATCTGAGTGGAAGCATTTCATTTGTTCAGTATTTTTTCAAAATAGTCTATGACTGAGATCTTTTCCAAATTCAGATATTAGACTGAATTTTGCTATCTGAGAATTATCTAAGTAAAGAAATAATTTTTTAATATTACACTTTACTTTTTAGATCAAATTTATCTTTTCTAGAGGCAGAGGAAATTGAAGACTAAAGCACTTATGTGTGCAAATACTGGGTCATCACGCTTAGCTCATTTCTGTGCCTCTGTGAATACCAAAACTGACAAAAAATGAGCATTTCAAGTAGATGTAGAATACCACTAAAATCAAACATGAGGTTCACATTTCGGCTTTTAAATATTATATAAATATGATAAAGTCAAAGATAATCACATACAGGGAATGATGGCATTTCTACTCTCTGCTCTTTGGCATACTGAGTCAATTTAAAACAAGTCATCCTTATTCATAGAGTACATTAAGAATACATTCACTCTTGAGTATTCAGACTTTTGTTTTCACAGATGACATTGGGTCTCAAAATAACTCATTAGTAGTTTCTGAAAATAAGTGAAAGATATTATCACTTTCAGTCTGACAGTATTTGTCATATAGCCTTAATCTCTGGAGGTTGAAAAGCTTGAAAAAACTGCAATGTATGCAAAAAACAATTCGATTCGGGAAAAGTCATTGAAACTTGAATGGTTTTCATTTAAAGACATGCAGGTTAAAAGACCTATACATTTCCCAATTTCAATATGATGACAGATTAGTATTTTCTGCTTCACAACTGATACTATTTGAAGCATAAGAATCTACGACTTTCCTCACATACTGTCACATTAAAATCTCACAACAATCCTTCATTGTTGAAATTACTATTCACTGTGTATACCACTGAGAAAATTATAGCTCAAGGAAGTTAAATAGTATGTACAATGCTACACAACAAGGAAGTGGCTAAGATGGGACAAACACAAGATGTATCTTCCACAGAGTCCATGAGCTACTATATTAAAGTGACAGAACAGATAATGTATAAAATACACCAATTCCCCCAAATATGGCATGGATCAGAGTAGGTTTTCAACAAATGAATGTAGTTCCTTTCTTCTTCTTACCTTTTTTTTTGCAGGTCTTAAGAGTTTTTTAAGTTCATAATAAATATTCAGCAGAAAGATTTTGATGTATTTTCAATGAAATGGTGAATAGGAAGCATCTTGTGAAGCGACACTAAAGGTCTCCATGATTTTCATTCTCGTCTTCATTCTGCTCTGAAAATATGTCCCCAAAGATGACCTAGCTATGAAGAATTAGGACAGATCTAGCTTGTTGGGATAAGAGAAGACAAGGAAATAAATGTTTTTTCCTATGATAAACTTCTTCCAAATCTTGATATTGCCTGCTTTATTTATGTATTTCCTTTTTCTCTTCTTATTAGCCTTGTGAAAATTAAGGCAAAGAGGAAAAAACCGAAACATGGAGACACCGGTTCATTGTTTAAAGTAATTGATATTTTACAGGGGCACACATATGACTTTCTGATTTCCAGTATCTTATCCACCTCCTTACTCTGAGATAGACAGGGAGCTCATATATACATTATATTCTGTAAATCAATGTTGGCAGATCTACAATTTTAGATGTGAACAAAATGAAAAAGAATAGAAAAGAAACACCATTTAGAACAGAACAATAAAAACCAACACATTTTTTTTTTTTTAGTTATTGAAACATTGTGAAGGAAACAACAAGCACCCCGCCCCCCCCCAGCCCATTCAACACACAAAACAACCTGGAAACAAAGTAAATGCCCATTAAAGGGTCAACAGGAAAAAAAAAAGTGCATTTGTACATGCGTGTTCTGGCATGTCTGGGGGGTTGTAATGAGAGCTCACACTCTTTCCTCTAGGGCGACCTTAGGCCGCCTCCTTCATTCCACGTCACAGAACAAGTAGCACAGGCAGAGTCATCTGGCTTTCAAATGCTCACATGAAGCATTAGCTGCAGTATCAATAATATATTGAAGTATCAATAATATAGTGAATATGTCAACATTATAGTGGGTAAGCCTATAATGGGACAAATGGATTCCCCTCAACCACTTAGTGGAATAGTTCTTACAATCTCCATTTATTGACTCTTACTCTGTCATGATGCAATATTGAAAAGCTTTACACCAGAAAAATGGCCTGAAAAAGAGGCCAAGGACATTAGTCAGTCTGATATTAACTTAAGCTTCTGCCTGCCTCTAGCCTGGCCATAAATGGTTCATAAAACTGTTTTTGCATTCTATGTACTTCCAACTGTACAAATGAGAATGGAAAAAATGAGTCAAGAATAACCCATGCAGATTTGGCTTACAATAATGTACATGGGTTGTAGTATTTATTTATTTATTTGGGCATTGGAGGTTGAACCCAGAGTCATTCTACCTCTGAGTCCTATTTTATTATTTTTATTTTGTATTTTGAAACAGGGTCTCACTAAGTTGCTGAGGGTCTTGCTAAGTTGCTGAGGCTGGTCTTGAACCTACAATCCTCCTGTCTCAGCCTCCTAGGTACTGGGAATACAGGTATGTGCTACCATGCCCAACTGATTATAGTATTTATTCAGCATAGAAAGACTGTTAGTGATGGAAGGTGAGAGTTTTCATTTGATCACATTAAGTTATTAGTACCTATTAGACACATCAGAAAAGTATCAAGTGTGAAGCTTTGGAAAGACTTTCAGTGTGATAAATAGCATCCTTTTAAAATACTTTTATTGGTTCATTGTAATTATATATCATAGTGAGATTCTAAGTCATACAAACAAACATGCATAGGTCTTATTCTAGAGAGGATAATTTAGGATTCATTGGAGTATGAATGGCATTTAAAATAAGAGAAGTAGATAGACTTCCTTGGAGGAATAGTATGTAGGGAGAAGGAAAATAGGCTCAGGACAAGGTTAGACACTCCCCAGCAGGAGAGGAGGTAGCAAGGAAGGCAAAATAGAGGGCATGAAAGCCAGCGGAGATGGTCTTAAACCTCACAGGAAAAGGACATGTTCCAATTATGTTTTTTCATCAGCTGCTTTGGAAAGTTGAGATGGTAGATGACTGTGCTGTAGAAGAATATTTGTTTTTGCCTTTTTAAAATGTAAGCATTAATAAGTACATGTGCTGCTACTGAGAATGATCCACTAGAGGTAGAAACTGGTGCTTTAGAATATATGGGAGACAACTGAAAGAGACTTCTGAGAAGGTAACAGCGTTCTAACGAGAGAGGCTGGGTGGATCTTTCAGGTGCTTTCACATCTCTTATTTTAAATGCCTTCCACACTCCAAGGAGCAAAGGCTCTGCACCCATCACTGTGGTATAGGGAAGAGCTGGCACAGGTGGGAAAATGCAGAGGCATTGCCAGATGTGTGGCTACTAGTTGTGGTGCTTCTCCTTTCCCAATAAAGAGATAAAGCTGCTTGCAGGTGGGGTTTGAGAGGTAGAATTCTTCATAGAAGAGAAAGGGTGAAATAGTCATTTTTGGATCCTGGAAAATCAAGTATACTAGGAAATGTATAAATTGACTAAGCAGTGTTTGTAAAGCAGATCTTTAGTAATCTATGGACATACAAGATTATTTCATCGGTGGTGAAGAGGTCAGGAATCAGGGACCCAACTCTGTTTCCTAAAAGAAATGAGTAGATATAATGTGTTTCCTCACTTGCTTTCTGCTATTTTAACTAACTCGGAGTTTCTGCTTCCTGTATATGCATATGTTTAGATTTAAATACACCATCATTTCCCTGTGTTTAGAAATTCATATAAAATATGTTGATTTATAAAGGGGATTGATGAGCAGGGGTATACCTGATGGTATAGATGGGCAGATACAAAGATCCCTAGAAGCAATATACCAAGCATATCTGGAGGTACTACTGTTTTAGCAGTTGATATAGTTTGTATCTTAAATGGCCCCCAAAAGCCCATGTGTTGAGGGTAGAGTCCCAGGTTCTGGTGCAAATGGTAAGTGGTGGAATCTTTAAGAGGTGGAGCCTAATGGGAGGAATTTAAGTCACTGGGGATGGTATTGGGTATTGGGACCCCAGCTCCTTCTCCTCCATCTCTTTTGCTTCCTGGTCTATATGAGGTGAACAGACCTCCTCTGAAATATGTTCCTGACATAATACAATGTGCTACCACAGCTCTAAAGCAACTATGGACCAAAACCTCAGAAACAGTGAGTTAAAATACACCTTTTCTGCTTATTAGTTGTTTATCCAGAAATCTGTTGCAGTGATAGGAAACTAACAGTAGCTTATTGAATGAAAATCTGTGTGACAAACTCAAGGGTCTTTAAAATAAGGGAACGAACACAAACTAAACAGAGCTAAAATTCACTAAAAATTAAGCATACGAACAAACTGAGTTTCAGGAATTGGCCTTTCTTCTTAATTGTTTTCTTTACAGAGGTTTTTCTGAAAGTCTTAGAAGAGGGCCACAAAACATTCTAGGAAGTTTAAATTGTATTTAATATCTTATATGCATGATCTTTCTATATATTACAAAGAAAAAAAAGAATAAACCTGTTTTCAGAACTCTGTAGGAGAAAGTATTTTGGAGGTTGGGAAATACTTTATTTGGAGGTCTTGGTTATTTTCTATTATTCATATCAGAAAGAGATGTGACAACTTCTCACTGTATGTTTGTCTTCAAGATCGATAAAATAAAAAATCAGCAAAAAGTTTAGCTCTTTTTTCAACTCTTATCAGACATATCTGAGGAAACATTGCTCCCACTGGTGACAAGATGATAAGCTAATTTTATTTTTGCTACTTTCTTTTTCCCCTTCTGAGTTGTAAATCTAAACACTGAACTAAAAATGCACTCACTGATTTACTGATATGTGAAATTTTTGTGAGTAAAGTGTTGTGGTTTGGATACGGACCATTCCCCAGAAAAGCTCACGTATTGTCAATGCAGCAAGTCTTGGCGGGAGGGCATGGCAGGAGGAGGTGGGTCCCTGGTGGTGTGGCCTGGAGGGCAATATCTGCCCCTGGCCACTTCCTGTCTCTCTCTCTCTGCTTCACCACTGCCATGAGTTGAGCCTCTCTCCCCACCATGTCCTGCCTTCATTAAGTTTCTGCCTTGGAACCAGCTGACCATGGACTAAACATCTGGTACCATGAGCCAAAATAAACTCTTACTCCTTTAAGTTGTTCTTGTCAGATGTTTTGGTTGCAGTGATGAAAAATCTGACTATCACAGAAGGTAATGATAATTGGAAAAAGAGGAATTGCTCCTGAACTCTACCGTATAATCTCCTCTGGAATTTCTCTTCTAGTTCTAGTGTTTGAGGAAATGAGGTCTCACTCTGTATCCTCTTATAGGGATACTCTTAGAAATACAGAGGCCTCTAAACTATTCTATGTAAAACATACATGTGCATTTCTGCATGGTCCCTAACTCTCTTGATAATGTCTCCTTATATCTAGGTCTTCTCCACATATTGCTATACATTCTGCTTTACCTTGATAAATAGCATAATGTTCAAGTGCTCTTTCAGGAATATCAGAAGAAACAAATTATAATTAATAAGCAAGGTTAAGCCATGCTATCCATTTTTCCTGGTTGGTTGCATATAAACCTATGGCCCCAATTTCTCCCCATATGCTAGTAACTAGTGGAAATGCATCAGGCTTTTGGTTTCCCAGCACCATTCAAAATGTATCTTTGGGGGTCATTTCCAAAGCCCTTTCCTTGTCTGTGCTTTTCCAACAGGAGTGCCAGAAACACTTTCTCTGCTTCTGTGGCACTGTGGCACAAGCTTGTGTGACTCAGGCTGTGTCCACCAGACAGCATACTGGAGGTTGATTCAGGAGGAAGTGCCTTGGAATCCATTTTTCTTGAACTGGCCTCAGAAACTCAGCTTTCAGAGGCAGCCAGGCTTATGTTAGCATCTAGTGTCCAGCATCAGGGGTGCAAATTGGAGCAATATTGTCTCCATTGAGATCCATTATGGAGGGATTCAGGGGAAGGTCCTGGCTTCATAGTTTCTGTGCCTGATCATTTGGTCCCCTGTACCACCATCTTATCCTCAAAGTTTGACACCATCATCCCGTGAAGCTATTTCTTATGGGTAAATCTGTAGTAAATATTCATGGAAAACTTTGAATTAACTAACAATTCCCAGACTTTAGCAGCGAATGCACACTTTAACCTCCATAAGTTGTGCTTACATAAGAATGTGATGGCCTCTGCAGAAAGAAGTTTTTGTTTTTTTTTTTTTTTTAGTTTTACAATTAACAATCAGCCTCTGAAAGACTAGATTTGGGCATAAAGTTAGAGGGGTAAAATATGTTTTCCATAGGCCCAATAAATGCCCTTGCAATACAGAGAGAGTCACAAAGTAAATGACTCCTAAGTTAATCATTCTCTGTTTAATATTAATTAACTTTTCTCAGAGGAGGCTACTTTGTACTTAGAGGATAATTTTAATGTCCAAGCTGAAGGAATTTTTCAAAATTTATTTAGTAAGCTAAAAACAGTATAATGCTACTAATATTATGGGCACTATAAAAACATAAGAGAACAAGATCTTTGTGCTTTGAAATTTAAAATAGTTTCAGCACTATTGGGGGAAAAAAAAACAATGCTCCCAAGGAGCAAGTAGCACATGCATTTGTGAAATTAAGGACAGAAGGGGCGACGTCAATGCAGCAAACTGCAAAGTCACTCCAAGGCTAGTTCATAGAATTGAAGGAAATAGCAGACGAATAGCATCTAAAGTCACTAGGATGTAACATGGTAGAAGGTATGGGATGCATCAGGGAAAAACCTTCAATTATACAAAAGAAAATTTATGAACAACTCTGTGAGTGTGCTGTCAGGGATGGAAGCCTCAGTAAATTGGCAGATAAGATATCAGTTCTAAGAGCCGTGGTTGTCACCATTATTATTTGTACTTACATCCAAGCTCTGGAAATAAATCAGTGTGTCACATGTTTCAAGTCAAGTACGGACTTTGGTGCAAGACATATGTTAAAAGAAATAAAATACAAAAAAATGTACAGTGCCCGTCACAGTTCAGAAATTTAATAAATGTGATTTTCCTCTGTATTAGAAAATATGATTTTATGGTTTGAATATTCTATATGCTGGGAAGACTGAGAGCAGTGGACTATGAAACAGCTCTGAAAACCAGAACAATCAGAGAGATTTAAGGCAGGAAAATGCAACATCTTAGCTGACAAAATTTCCCAAACAAAAAGATTAAAATTTATTCTATGACCTTGATGTTAAGCAAGTAGTTTTCTCTAGATTTAAAAAGATTGGATTTTCTGTTTCTGATAACTGCAGAGTATCTGGGTTGGATGGACAAACCCTCTTGAAGATAAAAGATATAATACCCAGCTATTTGTAGGCACTGAAAAGCAACAAAAAGCAAACAGAAACTCTATGAGTGTTTACCCTTCAAAGAGGAGTCAGAGTGTTTGTGACTTCATGGCCTCTTTTATTTTTCTAAGAGAAATTCCTGATACATAGACAACTAGAAAATCAGAGAAACACAGGCTTATCAGCTTTAAGTTTCAAAAAATAAGAGCAAAAGGCTGAAAGAAAAGTAAAAATCCTAGAAGAGAGGGAGGTACAGGGGAACTGAACCCTCAGATAGCTCAAATAATTGTCTAATTATTAAATTATATACACAAAGAGGAGACATAGAAGGGCCCATCCAAAAAGCAACAGCTGGCTGGGCATGATGGCACACACCTATAATCCTGGCTACTCAGGACGCTGAGGCAGGAGGATTGCAAGTTAGAAATCAGTGGGCAACTTAGCAAGAGCCTGTCTCAAAATAAAATAAAAATGGTTAGGGATATACCTCAGAGGTAGAGAGCTTGCCCAGCATGTGCAAGACCCTAGGTTCAAACCTGAGTACTACAAAAAACAAAACAAAGCAACAATACCCCCCACACCCAGACCAGAACTTTCAACTGCTACATACTATATGGAAGATACTATACTATATGGAAGATGAAATTTGGAGGTTAAGCCCATCCATTTTAACTATACTTAGACAAAGGGCATTATTCTGAGACTATACAATATTATTCTTTCTGTTCTTATATAACCCAAAATTATAAAAATACGAAGAAATAGAAAAATGTGACCAACATGTAACAATAAAGCAGTCAATAGAAACCAACCCTGAGATGGCTAAAATGTTGCAGCTATTTAAATGAAGCATATAATGTGTTCAAGGTTCATAGAAAATAATTGAAGAAATATTAGAAAATAATTAAAAACTATCATGGTTGACCAAATAGGAATTCTAGAACCACAAAGTAGAATAAGTAATGGGGAAAATCCACTGATTAAACTTCAAAGTAGATGGGAGACAGCAGAATGAGTCAGTGAATCTGCAGATAGATAAAAAGATAGTATTTAACTTAAATACTTGAAAACAAGACAGAGAATAAGAACTATGAGACAACAACAACAATCTAAACTGTATTTAATTGGTGTTTTAGAAAGAGGAATGAGAGAAGGCAGATTAGAACAAATGTTTACAGAAATGACAAAACCCTTCTGAAATTTGTCGAAAGTTTCCAGCTTAGAGATCCAAGAAGCTCAAGAAAACCCATGCTGGATAAGAAGAAAACCACATATAAACACGTGATGAAGAAACTGCTACAACCAACAATAAAAAGAAAATCTTAGAAGAAGTCAACGACATATTACCTGCAGAAAAACAAAGGTTCGAATAGCAACAGATTTCCCACCAGAAAATATCAACAACTTTAAAGTGCTAAAAAGTTAACCCACAATTCCATCTTAATAAATTATCATTCTGAAATAATTTTTCAGATAAAAAGTTCTTGTTGGCAGTAGACATACATTATTTTGTGTTGTGTGTGTGGTACTGGGGATTGAACCCAAGGACATTCTACCTCTGAGCTACACCCCCATCCCTTTTTATCTTTTGTTTTGAAACAGGGTCTCACTAGGTGGCTGAGTCTCGCATTGTTGCTGAGGTTGTCCTTGAACCTGTGATCCTCCTGTCTCAACTTCCAAATACAGGGATTACAGGCATGCATCATGATACCAGCCATTATAAGAAATTATAAAGGAAGTTCTTTGAACTGACAGGGAATGACTCCAAACAGTAACGCAGATGTATAGGAAAGAGAAGGCCACTAGAAATTTCTTTGAAGGGGATATGAATCTTTAAGGCAAAGATTTTAGCATTGCACTGCAGGGTTCATAACACTCCTACAGGGAAGGTACAATGTGAACTGGGTTTCCCCTCCTCCGGGGCAGTGCAACAGTGCAGAGTTCTCAACCTCCCTTGGCTGGGTTCAAGGGCCTGCAGGGGTTGCAAGATTCCCCAGCAGTAAAATCTTCAGGTGTCAATGGGGGGCGTTGGAGGCATCCAGTTTGCTTTTCCCCATTGTCAGAGGGGGTTCCCAGGTTCAGACTGGGAGGCAGGGCTGTCAATGCTTTTTTTCTTTTTTCCTCTTTACTAACCATTTCCCATAACAGGGAACCTCCCTGTTCAATACTTTCTCAGTTTCATCTGCACTGCATTTCAGAGCTTTCCCACAAATATTCTAGCCAAATATTTTCACTGCTTGCTGATTTTTAAAATCTTGTGTTTTGTGGGGAGAGAATCACAGCTGGATCCTCTAGGCAGCCATCTTCTATTTTTTTTTTCTATTTACTGTAAAGCATACAAATAAGTTTTGAATGACCACATATTACTTTATAGCATAAGGTGCTTTTATTTATTTTATTTTATTTTTATTTTGGGCGGTACTGGGGATTGAGTCCATGGACATTCTACCTCCAAGCTACACCCCCAGCCCTATTTTTTATTCTTTATTTTGAAACAGGGTCTCACTAAGTTGCGGAGGGCCTCACTAAGTAGCTGAGGCTGGCCGCGAACAGGGATCCTCCGGTCTCAGCCTCCCAAGTACTGGGATTACAAGCGTGCGTCACCACGTCCAGCTCATAATGTTCTTAATAACCCTTTTCTGTCCCCCCTTTTGCCCCCCTTGCCTTTCTAAATATATTGCTCCAATTGAATTAAAAACCATCAAATATTTATTAATTATGGCCAATGATGACTAGATGTATCAAGGAAAGAGTTGAAATATACATAGGTCTAAAACAGACTCTGCCAGTGCAAAATAGAAGTACTCTTTAACATCTTCCTGACCTGTTTCAGACTTCTGGGTATGAGAAACTTAGACACTGCAGGATGAATTCCCCTCTTCTCCTCCCCAACAAACAATTAAGCTTGGACATAAAACAAAAACAACTACTTAAATGGATTAGAGAGTAAATAGAGGGAGTCAGATAACTCTGGTGAGGGGTTCATGTGTTTTTGATGGAGAAAAGACAGGGATCTATATTAGTAAATTTCCATAGTGTATCTTCTAGCCTAGGTAAAATACAGCCAACTTGGCAGCAGATCTATGGGACACATGTGGAACCTGAAATCTTCCTTTCCTAGGAAAGAGGAAAAGCGGTGCCAATGGTGTCCATAACACCTAAAAGCATTAGGTACTCCTGAAGGAGGAAGTATCACTAAACTGTCTACTCATGCTTCTGACTTCTAAATCACACATGTGACAAACAGACTCAGAGCAACTTGGCTAAAGATAAAATATCTGTATGGAGACTGGGGCTGCCACACAAGACAGATGACTGTAGTTCAAATCACCTGAGAAAATTGCATGGCAAAACAAAGGAAATAATATTCACTGGAGAAAAAAGAATTCAGAATCTCCACAATGGAAACTTGAGGCCATCCAGGATACTATTCAAAATTATTTGGTTAGATAAGAAGCCAAGAAAACAGAACACATTCTCAAAAGAAAAAAAATGAATCACATCTGACCCTGGGATGAACTGGTTATTGGAACTAACAAGGATTCTAGATTGTCTTTCTAACTCTCCACAGTGAAGTAAATGTATAAAATCTCAGTAAATAAATAAGTATTCTCAAGACAGAAGCACAACAATTAAAATTCTAAGACTTAAAACTATAATTCCTGAAATAAAATATTCATTGGATGGATTTGAAAGAAAAAAAATCTAAGTGAATTTGAAGATGAAAAAAAGACATGCAAAAACAGTCAAATATATTTTGGAGCACTCACTAAGAGAGGAAAGAGATAATAGGACAGAAAAATATTTGAAAAATAATAACTGAAAAGTTAATAAATTTCATGACAGTACTTTGCTGATACAAGATGCTGAACTAACATCGAGCAAAATAAGCAAAAAGAATCCTAAGCCAAGGAACAGTTAAATGAAGAACAAATCTTAAAAGCAATGAGAGAAAGAAAGCATATTATATACAAGGAAACAACATTCCAATGAATGTTTTTGTTTTCTCATCAGAAGGAAATGAAACATCATCTTAAAGGTGCTGGATAAAAATTTAAGAATTAATCTAGAATTCTCTACCTAGTTAAAATATCATGCAACAGATACTTCACAAAGGAAGAAATACAAATGGCCAATAACTATATGAAAGAAATGTTCAACATCATTAGTAATCAGGAAGATGCATATCAAAACTACACTAAGATTCCAGCTAACCCCAATTAGAATGAAAATCATCAAGAATACAAATAATAATAAATGCTGGCGAGGATGTGGAAAAATGGGAACTCTTATTACTATTGGTGGGATTGCAAATTAATTCAACTGCTGTGGAACTCAGTGTGGAGGTTCTTTAGAAAACTTGGAATAGAACCATTGTATGATCCAGCTATACCACTTCTGGGTATCTTTCCAAAGGAATTGAGATCAGAATATTATGATGATACATGCATATCCATGTTTATAGCAGCACAATTCATAATAGCCAAACAATGGAACCAGCCTAGGTGTTCATGAACAGAATAATGGATTACAAAATTATGAGCTATGCACACAATGGAATTCTACACAGCAATAAAGAACAACAAAATTGTGTCATTTGCAGAAAGATGAACAGATCTAAGGAACAATAAGCTAGGTGAGATTTGCCAGTCACAGAAAATGAAGGGTCCTATGCTTTCTCTCGTATGTGGAAGTTAGGGAGTAATCAGGATAAAAAGGGACTTTAGATGATGGAGGAGAAACCGCAGAGGAGGGAGGGAAGTGGTCTAGGGGAGGGTGGGGTGGGGAGAAGAGAGAAAATTAATGAAGGAATCTCTTCCATTGACATTATGTACATATGTGGGAATACCAATGCCAATCTCAACATCATGTATGGGGAAGGGGGAGTGGGGTGGGAGATGGAGGGAAGCTCACCAAGTGCTGTGTACATGGATGTCACTACCACTCTGAACTACATTATGATGTGAGACTATAATGTACCAATAAAAGTATAAATGTCATGCAACAATGGAGATGAAAAGAAGATTTTTTTTTTTTTTTGCGGTACCGGGGATTGAACTCAGGGGCGTTTTACTTCCGAGCTACACCCCGGCCCTATTTTTTTATACTTTATTTTGAAACCGGGTCTCACAAAGTTGCGGAGGGCCTCAGTAGGTAGAGAGAGAGAGAGAGAGAGAGAGAGAGAGAGAGAGAGCTGAGGCTGGTCGTGAACCTGGATCCTCCAGTCTCCACCTCCTAAAGTACTGGGATTACAAGCGTGCGCCACCACGCACGCCCGGCTAGAAGATATTTTAAATTAAAGAAAATTAATGGAACTTGCATTACTAGAAATGCTAAAGCAAGTTTTTCAGGCTAAAGGAAAGTAATATCAGATAGAAGCTTGTATTCTCAGAAAACATGAAGAACTTCAGAAATAATAAATATCTGTATAAATGAAAAGCACCACTTTTGGATGTTCTTCTTAACTTCTTTATAAATCATATTCTGCTTAAAAACTACAATTATAGCACTGATTCAAGAATTTGTACTCTATCTAGACATATCATGAAGAGCAAGTGTTTACTTTGTGCCCCAAAACAAAGCTTCAGGGTTCATTTACGTCTTCCTTTATCTCAACACTACCCAATGTAAGTTTTTTTTAAAAGCTAAGTAATAATGCCTAGAATTCTGTAAAACCATTTCTGGAAGTCTACCTACTTCTTTTTATTAAAGATGGTGCCACACTTTTCTGCTTGTCCCTTGGTTTCTGGGTTTTCCAGAATGACTGTCATCTTCTCTTTATAATCTTGATCTCCAGGCTCGAGCTGGGTGTTCTCACTTCCTCCTGTGTTGGAGTCCTGGTCACTATGCCCCAGGTGCCTGGGAAGACACATACACAGCTGACTCTCTGCGTCCTGGGTCTCAGCATCCACAGATTTAACCAATTTTAGGTAAAAAAAAATTTTTTTAATTACCTCTCTACTGAACATATAAAGATTTTTCATGTCACTATTCCCTAAACAATACAACAATTATTTACATTGGATTTACATTGTATTAGGTACTAAAATAAGCTAGAGATTATTGAAGGTATATGAAAGGTTGTGTTTAGGTTAAATAAAAACGCTAAGCTCTTTTATATAAGGGACTTGAACATCTGTGGATTTGGGCAACTGAGAAGGGTTCTGGAACCAATCCCCTGTGGATACTGAGGACTATTCTATTAGGATACATGTCCTTGTCCTCACAGGAAACCTGAAACACTACCCTTTTGCTATTCCTTATCCTTAGGAAATTATAATTTTCATGCTGTATTGACCTTTTTTCCAGATATTGTATTCTCGCCAAATTGTTTATTTGCATCTCTGCCATAACCACTTTCAGTATGTGCAAAAACAGTTAATCCCTCCCACTCTTGGATGAAATGTAAAATAACTACTCCCAGCAATAAAATATACATAGGTCACACACAATATGGCTAATTTGCTTAAAGTATAAATATTAACCAATATTGCCATGAATGAATGAATTAATCAATCAATCCAATTATAATAAATCTTTATTTTATTGCTATTGAATCTATACTGCCATAGTATGAAGTAAATATTACTATTAGTGTTGAACATTATGTTCAAAGAACTTACAGTCTACTGCAGACAGTACAGAAAATAGAGGACTTTAAGGATAAAATTCCAGTTCTTCCAAAGATATAACAATGGGAAGGTTAAAGACCTCTTTGAATTCCAAGTACCACATATTCAAATTAGATAAAAATAACTCCTTTGATGAGTAGTTATGAACTCCTGTTTCTAATGAGAGAGGAGTTAGTAGATGTCATCTGTTTATACTATTCCTATAAATAAATATAAAACCTGGTATTAATAGATGAAGCCCTGTCTTGTGGACATTAGAGAGTGACACATACTGAACTTTGATATGAGAGAGAAGGCAAGCACATGAGGTAAATTTCACCATCACCTTGGATTTATCCAGGAAAACAGAACTTAAGTAAAAAGTAGAATTCTTGTTTGGAAGAGAAAATGGAGATCTGAGGTCAGGGCAGTTAAAGTGGCTTGGGTTTGGGAAACTGGATACCAGAGGAGAAAAAAAAAATTGCAGAGAGGAAAAAGCCCCAAACTCCATGTAGAAATTCCTCTCTGGTGCTTGAGAAAGTTTTGTATTGTGCATGCATAAAGCAAGACCAAGAAACATTAGGCTCTTGGGAAGCTAGCAGGTGAATGGAGATTTCAACAGACAAATCAGACTGGTGCAGTGTTTGAGAGATGTTCGAGTCCCTGCTCAACTTGACAGGAGAGAGCTTGGTGAATACCAAGGCGCGATCTCGGAAATGCCATGATTTAGGAAGAAGGGCCACCCACACCTTAAGAGTGAAGAGTATACAAACAGATTAAGAGCAAAACCGACATGGCAAATGTCCAAATCCCCAAACTCAGCCTTTGAAGATCAGAGTAATCCACTAGTCATTTGACCATCCACTATTATATAACAACATATTTTTTTGTGTGTGTGGTACCGGGGATTGAACCGAGGGGCATTCTATCTCCGAGCTACCCCCTCGGCCCCATTTTTTATCCTTTATTTTGAAACAGGGTCTCACGAAGTTGTGGAGGGCCTCACTAAGTAGCTGAGGCTGGCCGTGAACCCGGATCCTCCAGTCTCAGCCTCCCAAGTACTGGGATTACAAGTGTGCGCCACCACGCCCGGCTATAACAACATATTTTTGAAGACAGTCATGTAGTTTAGATTCACATCTTTCATCTGCAATATCTCTAGAAATTTTAAGAATCAGAAAGCCTTGACCAAAAATCAATAGGTAAAGGAGTTAAAAACAAAAAATCAAACATAATTCAGATATTGGAGTTAGCAGAGAAGGGTTTATGAAAAAAACAGAAACATATGACGAAAACACATAAAAATTTAGTATTTAACAGAGAATTATATTTTACTGTAAATAAACAATGGGCACTGTAAATGTGAAAAATACCTCAAATGAAGAACTCATTAGAGAGGTTTAAAACTAGATTAGACACAATGAAAATCAGTATGAGTGAACTCAAAATCAGGAATGCAGAAAATAGTTCAAATTCATTGTTCAGGGTAAAATGTATTGATACATTTTATTTGGTTAAATTTCAAAATATATTATGTATGTATAACAGATCTGTAAGGAGAGTGAGCGAGAACTGAATGAAAGGTACCAATCCTTCTATTCAAACTCACAGCTCATGTAAACCATGCCTAGGCACACAATGTTCAAACTTTTGAACACCAAAATGAAGAGAATATTTTATTTTATCTCAGAATTTTATTGGTGCGATGTGATTATACATTGTAGTAAGATTCAGAGTGATACATTCGTGTATGTGCACAACATCTCTTGGTGTGGTTCCCTCCTAACCCCATGCCACTATCCAACTGCCCCATCCCTGTACATGCTAGTAAGGTTGTTAGTGGTACCGTCATATATGAACATAATATTCTTTGGTCTGTGTCTCCATTTAAGCCTCCTTTTCTCTTACCTCCTCCCTCCTCTGATCCCTTTTCACTATTCTACTGGCCTCATTTTTTGTTATCATGAAGTTTCTTTTCTTTCCTATTTTTTTCTCTAGCTTCCACGTATGAGAGAGAATATTTTAAATATGGGTAAAGAAAAAAAAAGACATTACCTTTAAGGGACCTAAAATTAAAAAAAAAAGTATCTGACTTCTAATCAGAAAATACAAAACCAGAAAACAATGGCTTTAAAACAATATCAGTCTTAAGTTAAAGACTGGACAAAAACAGTATGAAACTTAGCATCTACTATATTAGAGGTCTGTATTGTCTTAAAAGCCTTAAAACCACACTGAGTGATTATAGGTGGAGTATCAGGGACAGCCCCACTTGCAACATGTTGATTATATTGAATGCCTACCAGTCCCAAATTCTGAGTCAGGGTGTCACATCTGTTGTGCAATTCTTCCATATCCAGTGATATTCTGGGTTAAGTCTCAAGTCCAAGCAGAGAGCATTTGATCAGGGTTGACCTGTAATTTATCATAATTCTTATGTGTATGTATGTACCTGAAGTACAAAACCTAAAACTTGGCTGAATTCACTATAGATTTTTTTTTAGACACATAGTCTTAGAAAAATATATTCTTTAGTCAAATTGTCCTTTGGATGCTTTTCTTCCTCAATCAGAATTAGCTGGAAAAATTGTCAAATTGCTTCATAAAGGCAACATGTTTGGGTAAATAAAACACAGAAATCAGTAGACATGATATATTTTAACTTAATATTATTTGAAACTAGTATAGAATTTTACCATTTCTTGTTGTTCTTAAAATATCCTTTGAGAGGATCTCCAAATTATTTTTTATTATAAATGGAGCAGAGTAAATGTATTTTGAATAATAATAAATGTCATCTCAAACTTTTTACATTTAGAAAAATGTAATCCTTGTAAATTGCACATAAAATACAAAAAGACAGAAAAAAAAGAATGGCCATGTTTTCTAATTATATTGTATTATTGCAGTTATATTGTATTAACAAAATCAAGTTAATTCATAATCATTTTGTTCTTTACTATGTAAATAATACTAAATTGATGTTTGTCACAACTGAACCATTAAAGATCCTTTAAGTAGATTTTTACATAAGAATTATCAAGCTTGATGGGGACAAGAGGGAAAAAATAGTGACTAGAAGTGACATAAAACATGACATAAAGCATGATTATTATTATAAAATTACAGAATGTTATGCCAGGAAATGAAAAAGGCCATTACCAGCTGGTACCAGCTGATGCCCTAGAAATGCTTTTGTGCAATAATTGAAATGAGAAAGCCAGTCGTTCCTTTTTTATTGAGTAGAGGAAGCCATAATGTTAGATTTTTATAGGAACATTCAGAGTTACTGTTGTTACCCATAACACCTCTGTCCTTTTCAAATGTAACCAACTAATGTAAATTGTTTTAGGTAATACTGATTTATGTCATAATCACAGCAGGGCAAGTCCTATTTGACAAGTCCGTGGAGCACTTTTAGTACTTTTAGCACTGTTGAATTGCAGCTTTCAGAATGCACTCCTAGGTCCCTGAAATGTCTACCACCTTGCCTTGAATAAGAGTAATTTCATAAACAGCAGAAATTATGCGTGCTGTCACATTTTAAATTGTCACTGTAGAAGTCTCTGCATCAATTCTAACATCCATCACTGTCCAAAATGCTTTGTGACTTTAACAATTATTGCATCCTATTATTAGAGATGGAAATGTATTTTTTAATATTCCCAGTAGTACAAAGCATTCTTTTTGAATGATCATAATACTTAAACACACATTTAATTGTATTGGATAAAATCGTGGTTAAATATATGAATATATTTCATTAATAAATATATAATAATATAATAATGAATTTGAAAGGTTGAAAATATATGTTTATGTTTGTCTATATCTATCATCCATCTATCTATTATCTATCTATCTATCATCTATCTTATCTATCTATCTACCTACCTACCTACCTATGTACTGACCCATATATCCTACCTGGATAAATAGAAATAAAAAATCCCTAATTTTATTTTATTTATTTTTAATTAAAAATTATTTAAGTTTACCTGCTTGCTGTTAGTTTTTATTTCACATATATGTTGTTTGTTTCTTCATTCCTGCCTTGAAAAAGATATATTTATTTATGTTCCTTTTTATTTCCTCTGTTGAATCATTTACTACAGCTGTTTATTTACAGTGGTTATAACATGTATATTCATCTTGTGTCAAGCTAACTTAATTAGTAATATATCACTTAATGAACAAAGCACAAATCCTAGAACCATATTTACTGCCTAAAATGGATTTTATCCTAGTAAGGTCATATAATTTCATATATATAAAGTTATATGTATATATATGTATACATATATATACATGTATATATATGTACACAAAATTACGTATATATGTGTATACACACATGCATATATATATATATATATATATACATATATATATATTTATCCTGTAGATTTCTATTTACCTTTTTTTGTGTGTGTGGTACTGGGGGTTAAACCTAGGGCCATTTTACCTCTGAGCTACACCCCCAGCCCTATTTTATATTTATTTTGAAACAGCATTTCACTAAGTTGCTGAGGGCCTCACTAAATTGCTGAGGCTGGCCGTGGACCTGTGATCCTCCTGTCTCAGCCTCCCAAATACTGGGATTGTAAGCATGCACCACCATGCCAGCCTCATTTACTTTTTCTTGTAGTGCAGATCTGCTGCTGAAATAGTCTATGAGCTGTGTGTGTGTGTGTGTTTGTGTGTGTGTG
>PVJS01008173.1:12741-45316 GCA_004027185.1 Glis glis | reverse complement strand
CCATGCCCGGCTCTACTGTTGCTTTTTGAGCTTCCTTGTTTGCTCAGCCAGGCTTTTCTTCCCTGTCCAGCTGCACAGGCTATCTAGTGGGTCCCTTGGCTATAGACAGGAAGTGGTTCCAGCCCTGGGCACAGTGTGCCAGTAGCCCCCGGGGGCAAGCGTGACCTCCCACTGTGGGGTTTTCCACCTGCACAGCTTCGCAGTAGGGGGGTCGACATGGTTGGGCTGCGGAGGAGACTCGGAAGCCAGCATGCCCTGGATGTGGGGGACCCCCATGACAAGTCTGTGCCTGGAGCAAGGCACACATGCTGAGGCCCTGGATATGGGGTGGGTCTGGACAGTTCCAGGGCCAGAGTCCTTCTTGCCCACCTGCCCATGTGTCCCCCTACCCCCTTCCTGTCTTCTCTCTGCAGCAGAACACCTGTGAACTCAAGCAGGCGCTGCCCACATCCCATCCCTCCTCCTCCGGGGTCTGGCTCCAGCCTCAGTCTTACTCTGGGGTGCATTTATCCTCCTCTTCCCTCTGTGGCCCTCACCTGCCTCCCCGTGGGGAGCAACCAGCAGCTGTGTGGGTCTTGCCTTCAGTACCTGCAGGTTCTGTTGGCTAGTGCTCGGCCCAGCAGCTATTCCTGAACCCCACATCTCCCACCATCTCCTGAGCCCACACCAGCCCTCTATTCTTCCCAGTAGGCACTTGTCTTTTTGAGTTTTCTTTTTAATGTTTTTTTGTTTTTCTTTGCGGTGATATGGAACCCAGGGCCTCATGCCTGCTAGGCATGTGCTCTGCCACTGAGCTGCACCCCAGCCCACTTTTCTCTTTCTGGGTGGAATCTGGGTCCTTATTCCAGCACTACAGCTCTTAGCTGCTGGTGCCCACTGGAGATGGGCCTGGACTTTCCTGCCATAGGCTGGCCGCCAGCAGTCAGCAGTTCTGGGACTGCTTCCCTTCCCACCCCTAGGCTAGTGGGGCTCACAGAGGCTGTCTGCAAGGCTCCACCTCCTTAGGCCTGGTGTGGGTGTGTGCCCTGGCCGTCCTGGCTGTCCGGCCTGCCATGTCTTATCCCTTACTGACCACTGACCCGTCCTGTCTGTGTGTAGGTGCCAGAGATTGTGAGTGTGCTGCGCTCCAAGCTGCAGGAGACCCAAGAAGAGCATGTCTTGCCGGCTGCCCAGCACAGCGTGTACTTGCTAGCGTCTCAGCACTGCGCAGCTGTGGTGTCCAGCCTCCTGGGCAGCCCTCTGCCCTTTGACAGGTACCCAGCCCCTGCCCAGACCTGCTGCCTGCCTGTCACCCCAGTTTTTCTGCCTGAGTCCCTGTGGTCCTTGGCTGTTGGATGGCCCCCTCCTCAGGCACCTGTGGGGAGCCACCTTTCTCAGGATATCTCTAGATCCTCGCTGAGGCCCCTCCTGTGCCACCTGGCTGGTCTGGGCAGCACACAGCTGCCCACTGGAGACCACTGTCCCTCCCCTCTGTGGCCCGAGCCTGCCCACCAGGTTCTGTCTGACTGCGTGTCAGTGGATGCTGGAGGCTGCCTCTGGCTCGGTGTATCCATGCCAGCTCCCCAGGGCTTGTCCTCTGCAGCGTGTTCACCACCCTGTGAGCAGAGCCCTGGGAGCCAGCCTGGATCCCCGTCCTCACTGTCACCAGTGCTTCCAACCAGCTCACCGCCCGACTCCTGACCAGAGGCGGCCTATGCTGTCCTGCCTCTGCCTTCCACCCAGAGGGCTGTGGGCTCGCTCGCCCCACTTTCTCTTTGTCCTGGTATGGGCAGGGGCTGGTCCAGGCACACTGACCACACGGCCTCCTGGTGCCCTTGCTGTGCTCCGTGAGGCGGTATGAGGCATGTGGCCCCTCCTGTGGGGGTGCTGCCTGCCATGGGGCACAGAGTACCCATCAGTTCTCGTTCTTGTCTGTATACTGTGAGGCTGGGCCTTCAGAGTGTATGAATTGGTGTCTCAGTCCTGGCGACATGCCTTCTGTCCTCAAGAGGTGACTCCTCACTGGTGATGCCACCTCCCTCCATCCCATCCCTGTCCACCCCCTGCATTGTTGTGTTTCAGCAGCAAGGAGCTGTTTGTTACTAACTGGGCTAGAGTCCAGTCTCGTTGCCTTCTTTCACCTTTCTGTTGTTTTTTTCTTAATCGTCTTTCGTCATTTCTAGATTAACAGCATCTCTTATCGTTTTGCTTCTTCCACCTGCTTCGTTTGGAGGTCCCCACACCCCTTCCTTGCCTCTAGCGCTGCCCTGAGAGGCGCGGTCTCTTGTGGGAGTTGTCTCTCTGCTGGCTATTCCTGGCCACCACTATCACACTTGTTTTGTTTTGTTTTGTTTGGTGGTACTGGAGATCGAAATCAGGGCCTCTTACGTGTTTGACAAGTGCTCCACCACTGAGCTCCACCCTCAGCTCTTTTTTTTTTTTTTTTTTTACTATTTTATTTTGAGACAGGGTCTCTTTAAATTGCTGAGGCTGGTCTTGAACCTGCTATCCTCCTGCCCCTGAGTCCTGAGTAGCTGTCTTAGGCAGTTAAATTTTCCCGTGTATTTACCACTCGGTCTGTTCTTCCTGTATTATTTCATTTTCTTTGGAGTTGTGAATGTGTGCAGAGCAGCATGTTCATCCTGGTGCCCCTGTGCGGCTTCTCCTGTGTGCAGACCCCAGCCCCACCTGATGGAGGTGGAGGAGGTGTGAGCGCACCCCGTGCACCCCCCACTCACCGTCTGACTGCTGCCACCAGGGAGCTAGATGTTTTGCCCGAAGCTGAGCTGGGCATGAGCAGATTGTGCACAGCTCGCCCTGGCTTCCGTGCTTGGTGAGCTGCTTTCAGCCGTCGCGGCAGCTCGTTCTTCATCACCGTGCAGTGTTGCTGTGTGTTCTACAGCTTATTTGCCCATTTCTAGGTGATGGACGTTTGAGTCATTTCCAGTCTGGGGCTGTTAGGGATAACGATGCATTAACATTCCCATGCGTCTCTTGGAGGGTAGAGCGCTCAGTGCCTGTTCTCGTGCACATAGGAGTAAGTGGTTGCGGGCAGGTCAGCACGCTGCCACTGTGGCCAGTGGCCTGTACCTGTTTGCGTGTACCCTGTGCACCCGGACTGGGCTTCCTATTTAGAAAGGTTGGAAGGAGACAGGAGGATTGCAGGTTCCCAGCCAGCCACAGCAACTTATCAAGGCCCTCCACCACTTAGTGTGAAACCCTGTTTCAAAACAAAAAACAAAAATAGGGCTGAGGGTGTAGCTCAGAGGTAGAATGCCCCTGGGTTCCACCCTCAGTACCACAAAGAAAAAAAAAGGTTGGAAGGAGTTGGGAATGTGTCTTTGTGGTCGATCGCTTGCCTACTGTGCATAAAGCCCAAGGTTCAGTCAATAAAAGACTTCTGTGAATGTGATCTGCCGGGTGCGGTGGCGCACACCTGTGATCCCAGTACTTGGGAGGCTGAGACAGGAGGATTGCAGGTTCGAGGCCAGCCTGGGCAATTTAGCAAGACTCTCAGCAACTTAGTGAGACCCTGTTTCCAAATACAAAATAAAAAGATCTGGGGCTGTTGCTCAAATGCCCCTGTGTTCAATCCCTAGTACCATAAAACAAAAAAGTTTGGAAAAGCCAGGCGTGGTGGCGCACGCTTGTAATCCCAGTATTTGGGAGGCTGAGGCAGGAGGATCGCAGGTTTGAGGCCAGGCTCAACAACTTAATGAGACCCTTGCAAATTAGTGAGACCCTGTTTCAAAATAAAAAATAAAATAGGGCTGGGAGTGTAGCTCAGAGATAGAATGCCCCTGGGTTCAATCCCCAGTACCATCAAAAAAAAAAAAGTTTGGAAAAAGATCAAAAGAATATTGCCTGCTGGGCATGGTGGCACACACCTGTAGTCCCAATACTTGGGAGGCTGAGACTAGAGGATCCTCTAGAGCAATGTAGTGAGACTGTCATCAACCTAGCAAGACCCTGTTTCAAAATAAAAATAAAATAGGGCTGGGGGTATAGCCTGGAGATAGAAGACTCCTGGGTTCAATCCCCAGTACCACACATGCACAAAAAAAGAATATTGCCTAACATGTGCCAAAGAGGCGATTCTAATTGCAGCATCCGTACAACCATTCTTCGCCCACTCACCTTGCACTGTCCACGGCTGCTCCTGCAGTGTGCAGCGCCGCGGTGACTGTGTCCCGTTGGAGCAGTGGTGTCTAAGAAGCTTACCATCTGGCTCTGTCCTGGTGCAGGTGGGCCTGGCCTCGCCTGCAGCTGAAGGGCCATCCAGGACGGCTGCACCCACCCTGGTGCCCAGGCGAGTCCATGGTCCCACAGGCTGTTTGCTCCTTGTTCCTGTACCTCAGGCCTCCATCACTTTCCTGTATCTTAAGTAGGACTTCCAGAATTTCTTCAGTGAGTGTCCCTTAGTGGTGAATTCATGCTTTTGTTTTTCTGAAGGTGTCTTGGGTCACCCTTCTTGAGTATTATTTCTGCAGATTTTAGGTTCTAGTATGGAAGTGTCGGTGTGTGAAATAATGAGCATTGGTGTCTGGCTTCCTCCACTTGCTCCTGAGAAGCAAGTTCGAATCTCGCTCCTGCTCTTTGTGACAGTCGTGACCTCCCCTTGGTGCTTGGCCTCTTGCTGGGGGGATTTCTGTTCATTCTGCAGCAGTTGTGGGGATCCCAAATCTATAGATTAGTGACTCATCAGTTCTGAAAAATCCTTAGCCTTTCCTTTTCCGATGTTTTCCCTCTCCTCTGCTTTGTGATGCCAGTTCTGCCCTCCGCCTCTCTCATTCTGGCTTCTGAACTTCACCCTCCTCCTCCTCTGCTGGGGCTCCGCAGTTCCCTCCATTTATTTCCAACTCATTGGTCCTCCCTTCTGCCGCACCCAGGCCCATACCAGGTATGTCCACTCAGTGTCATGTGTTTTGTTTCCTTTTTATTTGATTTCGAGACAGGGCCTTTCTAAGCTGCTCAGGCTAGCCTCACTTGAGATCCTGCTGCCTCAGCCTCCATGGTATCTGGGAGTACAGGCGTGCACCACCGCACCAGGCTGTCTCATTTCTGAAAGAATTCTCTTGTTCTCTTTCTAAATTTGCTATATCCGTTTTGAGTTTCCAGTTCCCATTAGACACTTTGAAATTTGTCCTGTGTTTCTATAAACACCTAAGCATAGCTGCCCCCCAGCATGTCTGAGTACCAAGGTGGGCAGCCGTGCGACGTCCGAGCGCTCCCCTCATGCTGCCTGACCCGTGTCCTCTGCAGTCTTTGGCCATGTGTTGCTCCTGAGGCCTGGAGTGGGTGTTGCCTCCTCCAGAGAGATTTGGTGCTTGCTTCTGGCAGCTCCCTAGGGATCCCTCAACTGTCCCTGCCTTTGGCCCTCTGTGTGCAGGCCCAGATTTTCCTTTTTATTGCCAGCTAAAGTTTATTGGTCTCTGGGGCGAAGGGAGGGATGTGTTGAGATCTGGGGCTAGGACACCCATTCCCATCTAGCCGAAGTTGAGTTTGGTGTCTGAGCACAGCAGAGCTGTGGCTGCAGCACCAGGCAGACACCAGCCCTGTAGTGCTGTGGCCAAGTAGCTCCTGGTGACCTCTTCCCCCTCCAGCCGCACCTGCGCCCTGTGGCGGGCACTGGCCGTGGAGCCCAGTCTCACCACCCAGGTCCTGGGGCTGCTCCTGGAGAAGATGAGCAGGGACGTCCCATTCAAGGAGAGCCGGGCCTTCCTGCTGGCCAGCACCCCTGACCGAGTGGCCACACTGGTGCCCCTTGCGGTGAGTAGGGGCTCCAGGGCCACTGACATGCTGCCCTGCCCCCACAAGGGAGGCCTGGGCACCCTAAAGGCACCTGGCAGCTGCACCAGGGACCGGGTGCTGTGAGCTTGGGGCCCGGGCTCGTAAAGCCTGGCAGGTGTTGGCCCCCAAGGGAGCCCACTTCATGTTTTATCCTGCGGAAAAAAAAATAAACCCAGCCTGGCCACATTTTAAGCAATAAAGCAGCTGTGAGAATTTCCTCTTACTTTCTAAGGAACCAAGAACAGATGGTCTGAGGCCCTTCCCCAGGACGGCTGCGCTGCCCCGTGACCCTGCCTCCTCTACAGGGTCCTCTCTGCCCCGTGGTCCCAGGGCTTCTCCTACCTCTCCCTGGGGACCTAAGAACTCCATTACACATGAGGCCTGGGCGTGTCTGGGTCCTGGAGTGCAGGGCACAGATGTCATTGTGGCCTAGAGGTGGGACCCTGTGGTGGCTCCTCCCCAGGCCACCTGTGCGCTCCGTGAGGTCATGTCCGCCCCAGCATCAGGGGCTGCGGTGCTCGAGCTCTACCCCCAGCTGTTTGTGGCGCTCCTGCTGCGTGTCAGCTGCACCCTGGGCGTCCAGCTGCCTCGAAACCTGCAGGTCAAGGAGAGGAGGGGTACTGGCCCGCCGCTGGCTGCCCAAAGCTTTGAGCCCTGCAGGTAATGGGGCCCTCACCTCTCATGTGACTTGCAAGCACAGGCGTGTCTGCCTGTTGGAGGCAGGGAAGGGTGGCAGCTGACTGGCCCTGGGGAGGACATGAATGGCTGGCACCCACCCGTCTGTACAATGCAGCGCCCAGGAAGCGCCCCCGTGGTGCAGGGCTGGGGCGGTCATGATGTCCACCAACACACTTGGTGTTGGGAGCAAAGGTCTCTCTGTCTGCAGTTCCTTTGATCTCACCGCTGCAGGCAGGGCCGGGGTTGGGCACTGGGGAGCAGTGCGAGTCCATGTGGCAGTGCTAGCTGAAGAAACTTGGGGGCACTCAGGTGGGGCCAGGGTTGTGCCCTCTCTTGAAGGTGGGGGGAAGGAAACTGTCCCAGCATTATGCCCCTGGAGTGTGCCCAGGCCCAGCACAAGTCACCATTATGCCTCGGGCCTGGCAAGGGCCTTGCCACTGGCCCCCTTGGCTGCTAGGGGCTGGGACCTTGTGTTCTCTGAGGAGCCCTGGGTCTCAGCACAGGAGACCAGCAGCAGGTGAGGTGGAGCTGTGTCCTGATGTTGGTAGGCTCAGATGGCAAGCTGGGCTGAACCCCAAGCTCAGCAGCACGGGGGCCTGTACCCTGCCTGCTGGTCCTCGACCATTTCTGGTCTAGCCTGGGGGCACCTCAGGGTTTCCTACAGCCCCCTTGGGCCACGGTTTGCCCATAGAAAGCCGACACCCCAGGGTGGACCTGACAGTGTCACCAGAGCGCCCATGGCAGTGAGCCCTGGTTTGGCACGCCCCCCATGCCAACTGCCCCAGCTCCGTCCAGCTCAGATGACAGGTTTGGGTGTGTATCTTGCATAGGGACACATGGGAGGATAGCCTCAGTTTACCCCATCACCACTACCACCACCTCCTCCACAGGGCTGCTCAGCCTAGGACCAGCTCATCAACTCCAATGCAGGCTGGTGCCAGGGCTGGCCCGGTTCCATGGAGACTGAGTGGAAATTGTGAATAGGATGGAGCGGCTGCCAGCCCTGGGCTAGCATGCTAGGAGTCAGCACTGTCTGCCTACACGTGCCCCCCAGGAGTCCCTAGGCTGGGACATTTGCAGAGCCTGGCAGTCAGTGAGCCAGGCCTTTGCAAATGCCACATCCATTAACGTTCTGGGTGGATAGGCAAGGGAGGCCCTCTTATAAATTGTTAACAGGGTCCTGAGCCAAACACGCCCCTCCCTTTGGATTTGCTGTAGCCAGCTGATAATTGCTCCAAGTGGCCATTCTCTGCCTGGAGTGCAGCCTCTGGTCCAGATGGCCCCTCAGCCTAGCTGCACGACCTGCAGCAGGATGTAGACTGGGCAGGTAGAGCTGCCCCGGAGCTGGAATCAGCTGTGGCCCTTTTGGTCCTTGGTCTACTCTTGGCTCCCAGTCAACCTGTGGCTGGCCCTACCCTGTATATGCCAAGGTATCCTCTTATGGGGGCACTGTGGGCACCTGCCCTGTGATCACAGCAGCTGGTTCAGCCCTTCTCTGCCTGTAGTCAGTGCAGGCTACCTTGTATCCAAAGGCAGGAGCCCCCTCAGCATCCAGGACCCCAGGCTTGAAGATCAGATCCTCTCCTGGAATTGGGAGCAGACCACTGAGCATGTTCATGGGGGAGGTGCTGGGCAGAGGAGGCCCTAGCCAACATCTGCTTCCTGGGCTGCCAGGGCCCTGGGCCCCACCCCTCCCACAAGCCTCTTGCCCAGGGCCTGCTCCCAAGGGCCTGGCCCTGCTGTCTTGTGCACCTGACTGCCTGGAAGTCCCATCCCACATAATCTTGTTACCTACCTTCCTGCCATTCTTCTTTGGATCCTACTCTGCTCCCTGCCTGCTGGGATGGGCTTACCAGAACAGGGGGCAGATGCTAAATTCTAGCTGGGCCCTGGAAAACTGTGATCTCAGCCTCATTTCTTGTTGGCCTCTGAGCAAGAGACTGGAGAGCCAGGTGTCTGTGGAGCTCTGGAGAGTGAGGGACCCGCATAGCCCCTGCCCTGTGATTCCTTGTGCCCACCTTGCTGCACTGGCCCAGTTAGAGGCTGCCCTACCAGCCACTCCAGTGCAGGGCTGTGTTCTGTATCCTTGCTTAACTGCTGGAACCCAGCCTACCACCCCTTCTGGAGGGCTCTGGGGTCTGTCAGGGTAGATGTGGTCCAGGCTCAGAGCTATGCACATCGCCCTGGGGCCCCCAACAGCAGACAGGTTGGCTGGGCCTGGCCTGCACATGGCAGGAAAGGTACTTGGAAAGAGATTGGAAGCCAGGTGTAGCCTCTGCTGGTCTCCTGGGGCCAGGACATGTGTCCGCTGTGGCCCCAGGTACCCAGAGTGGCTGTTGGGGCCAGGTCTCTGCCCATGTCCTCCTCCAAGGCAAAGTGGCCAAGGCTGACCTGGATAGCTCACCTGTAGGCCAACAGATAGATCTGTGCCTCAGGCCTGTCATCAATCCTGATAGACTCTCAAAGGCCTCCCCACAGCTTCCCCAAGGGTAGCCCCGGTGGTGGGGACACAAGGCAGAGCCCTGTCCCAGGTGCAGTGCCCCTTGGCAGCTGAACCCTCATGTCCCCACAGCTCTGCAGTGGATGCCCTACAGGCCCTACTGCTCCGAGGCGGCAGTCAGGAAGTGGTGCAGTGTGTGGAGTTAGAGGGGGGCTGGGCACTGCTCCCGAGTTCAGCAGGGCATGAAGAGGGGGTCACCCAGTTGGCCAGGTAAGTAGGCTGTGTTCTACTGAGGGGGCATCTAAGGGCACTGGGGAGGAGCATCTATGGGCTGGGAGAGGATGCCCCTGGCAGGGGTGTCAGGGAGGAAGAGCTTGCAGAGCCAGTTGGGAAGTGGAAGTGCCTTGGGCCCATGTGGCAGTGGGCAGCTGCTGCAGCCTGTCCCCTTGGGGCCTCCTTCCCTAGAGCCATGGCCAAGTGTGCAGGGCCCCGGCTCCCCCTGGTGATGAAGGCACTCGTGTGCACACACAGCAGCGTGTATGAGATCCAGAGGGTCACCTCTACGGCCTTCCTGGCTGAGGTAGGGCTCTTGTAGGGAGGTGGGATGTTAGCATGGCTGCCCGCTCTGAAGTGGCAGATGCCTTTGGCTTATGGCTAAAAAGTGGGGTTAGTGGGGTGGGGGACAGGTAGTCCTCCTCCACAGGTAGGTCCTGGCCTCCCTAGCCCTGCCAGAACTCTGCCCGGCGACACCTGATGCCCTGGTGTGTGTGTGGGGGTCTCTTGATGATGGTTGCCTTGGGCCCTGGGCTGCTGAGCTGTTTGCCCAAGGATTGCAGAAGGCCTGGGTGGGGCTGGAGCCAAGGTGGGGGGAAGGGGCAGAAGAGGCTCCTCTGCTCTGGGCTGCTGAGGGGCAGGTCCTGGTCAGTGAGAGCAGGTGGTCACAATGTCTCTGCCTTCAGCTGCTCAGCAGCAATGTGGTCAACGACCTGATGCTTCTGGAGTCCTTGCTAGACAACCTGGCTGCCCGGCAGAAGGACTCAAGTGCCACTGTGCGGCGGCTGGTGCTGCGTGGCCTGGCCAACATCGCCTCTGGCTCTCCTGGCAAGGTTGGCCCTGGCAGGCGTGGACATGGGTGGTGGAAGGTGCACGGAGGTGGCTCTGGTGCTGCTGCTCGGGAGGGGGTATGCTTGTAGGGGGCTGGGTGAATGGAGCACAGACGAGAGTGGGGTTCCCAGGTACGGGCCCATGGCCCCCAGCTCCTCACAGCCATGATCAGCGGTCTGGATGACGGGGACGACCCACACAGCCTGGTGGCCCTGGAGGCAATGGTGGGCCTCTCACGGCTGCTGGACCTGGTGGAGCCCTGGGACCTGCGCTCAGTGCTGCTGCACACGGCCATACGCATCCGGCCCTTCTTCGACAGTGTAGGCTGGTGTGGTGGTGGGGGGTGACCTGAACCCTGCACCTCGCCCCTGGTCAGGGCCCTCCCAACCACTTTCCCTTGGAGCTGGAAGCCTCAGCTTCCCAAGTTCATGAGCTGTGCTTTTACCACTGCCAGACCCTTCTACAGCGTGGATCCCCACAAATGGATCCTGGGCCTAAGCAGGAACTCTGCTCTGCTGGGCCTGGCTCCTATCACTCCCAGTCAAAGGGGTCCTATTCCCAAGTCCATCCCGTCCCCCATGCCCCATCCATCTGCAACACAGGACAAGGGCCTAGGGCTGTACCAGGGGAGGGCTGCCGCTTGGGTGGCTGTGAGGTGACATGGCCACACCCCTACCAGGAGAAGATGGAGTTTCGGACAGCATCCATCCGCCTCTTTGGGCACCTCAACAAGGCCTGCCTCAGGGACTGTGAGGACGTCTTCCTGGAGCAGGTCATAGGTGGGCTGGTGCCCCTCCTACTACACCTGCAGGACCCTCAGGCCCCAGTGGCCAGCGTGAGTAGCCAGTGGGGAGGGGGCAAGGTGGGCTGGGCTGGGCTGGGCTGGGCCTGGCGGCTTAGCGCTGTGTCCCATAGGCCTGCAGGTTCGCTCTGTGCATGTGTGCCGCCAACCTGGAGTGTGCAGAGCTGGCAGCTGGCTTCCAGAAGCACCTGCAGGAGGGCCGCAGCCTGCACTTCGGAGAGTTCCTCAATTCTACCTGCAAGCACCTGGTGAGGAGGCACCTGGAGGAGGGGGAAGGTCCCCCAAGGCTGGGCTGGCAGCCCTGACCACCTGACTTGCCTCTGCAGATGCACCACTTCCCTGACCTGCTGGGCCGCCTGGTGAGCACCAACCTGTTCTACTTCAAGAGCAGCTGGGAAGATGTCCGGGCTGCGGCTCCCATGTTCACAGGTGAGTGCCCCCATCCCCTGCCCCTCCCCTGTGCTTGCCACACGCCTAACCCCACCTGCTGCAGGGTTCCTGGTGCTGCATGCAGAGCCTGAGCACCGGTCACAGGTGGACCTGGAGCAACTTACTGCAGGTGAGTGCCCCCCGCAGTACAAGCTCCCCACCCCAACCTACCCAGCTCTGCTGGGCCCCGCTGACCCTGTGGGCACCAGCAGGGGCTAAGCGATTTTCCTGGATTTCAGGATTTTTTTCCCTGTCACTGGTGACCTCATCGTCTCTAGTAATTCACGGAAACTTCCTAACGGTTCCAAAAGAGCTTAAAAAACACTAAAAAAGGAAAAACTATCTTTCCGTTGGCTCCTGAGCCCTCCCAGCAGAGCCCTGTCTGTTAGGAAGGCTGTGGGCGGTCCCAGAGCAGGCTCAGGGCATGCATACACCAGGCTCTCTCTCTGCCCCAGCACTGCAGCTCCTGTTGCGGGACCCGGCCCCTGTGGTGCGGGAGAAAGCCGCGGAGACACTGGGCCGCATGGTGAAGTTCGCCTGAGGTTGACCAGCACCCCTGCAAGCAGTGTGCCCGCCTGGAGGCAGGCCTCCAGGGACCCTTCACTGGTTGGCGGGCAGGGAGAGGGGCAGGCCTGCCAAGTGTGGTGCGATCTAGCTCTGCCTCAGTGAGGAAGTCAGCGTGCCCCAGCCCACCCCAATTTCCCAATAAAGCCATTTGCTCCTCAGTGGGTGACAGGGTGTAGTGATGCTTCTGGGACAGGCCAGGAGGGTGAGCAGGCCTGGGGTCGCACCCCCCCCCCGCACCCACACGAAGTGAAGAAGGCCGGAGCAGGAGGCACCAGAGGAAGGCCTCTATTGAGAAGGTCCCAGGCACATGGCACCCACCCCACACCACCTGGACCACCCAGCAGCAGGTGGCAGCCTAGGTGAAGAGGCGGATGGTGCCATCTGCCCCTGAGGAGAAGACCCACGGCTGTGTGGGGTGGAAAGCCACGTCCAGGACACCCAGGTCTCGGGTCAGCGCATGTCCCTTCAACACCTTGACCGGCACCAGCAGTGGGTTCTGCAGCAGGTCACTGTGGAGGAGAAGGGCTCAGGATACAGCCAGACAGTGCCCTGGGGAGGCCGGGCAGGGGTCCAGCACTCACTTGTACACCATGCCATGGCAGACGATGATGCTGCCATCGTCTGAGCCAGATGCGAAGAGTGGATACCGGGGGTGGAAGGCCACAGCCCGCAGAGCCTTCTTGTGGTGCCTGCGGGAGGGGGTTTGGCAGCACGCCCTGGCTGGAAGAGGCCCCTGCCCGCCCACTGCCCGCCCACCTACCTCAGCACTTTGTATGGCTTGGTGGAGAGATCCAGGTCAAACCACACCAGCTTGCTGTCGTAGCTGCCACAGATGACATTGTCACCTAGGGGCCAGAGAGACAGACTGTCCTTAGTACAGCTGGGGGTGCACACCTGCCCACGCCTGCAAGGTGTGAGTGTGTCCCCTCACCTGCAGGGTGAACAGCCATGCTAGACACCCACTTGCAGTTGGGCATCAGCTTCTTGGTGAGCTCCTGACGCAGCAGGTGGTAGATGCGGACGCTGCGCTGAGAGGCCACAAACAGGAAGGGTCGGGTGGGGTGGAAAGCCACACGCTGCACCTGTCCATGGCTGCGGCGGAACGGACTCTGGCTGCGACGCCGGCTCAGCTGGTGGAGCAGCACCTGGGTGTGGCCCGGGGTGGCCAGCACCACAGCCAGGTAGTCCCCACGCCCATGCCAGGTCACCTGCGTCACTGGCTGCAGAGGAGAGAGCAGATGGTGGCTGACCGATGCTGACTGATTTGCTGAGTCGCCCCCCCCAACAACACACACACACACCTTGTCATGACAGATGCGGAGCCGCAGGCCATCCTGGCGCTCTTCCTCTGAGGCCTCCAGCCAGCGGGCAGGCTGCTGGGCAGGTTCCTCTGGTGGGGTGAAGGCACCCAGCAGCTGGTCGGTGCTGCCCACCAGGAGCCGGTCCCCCAGGGCTGGGTTCAGCAGCAGCACCGAATCGTCTCTATGGGCCAGGTACAGCCCTTCAGCGCTGTGTCCCTCACCCCACATCCACTCACATAGCCCCCCAGGTCCACACTCACATGGCTGCAGCCACCAGGCAGATGGTGGGGTTGGGGTTCCAGGCAATACTCTTCACCACACCTCCCAGGGCTACACACTTCATGCAGCGGGCAGTAGCCACCTCCCAGAGCCGCAGCGAGCTGTCATCTGAGCCTGAATGCAACAGAAGACCCTCAGCACCTGCCCCCCACCTGACCTGCCCCCCGCTTAGGGCTGTCCCCTCAGGCCCACCTGAAGCCAGCCACTGGCCCCCCGGGGAGACACTGAGGCAGCGGACGAGATCACCATGGCCCCTGTAGACCTGCAGAGGAGCAGCAGTGAGAAGACAGGCACAAGAGGCTGCCCTTGGCCGCCCCCTGCCCCACTCACCAGGGCCTGGCACGTGGGGAAAGGCTGCAGGTCCTTCGGCCGAGGCAGTTTGGGGATGAGGTCTTCAGGATCCACATTCACCTGGGGTAGAAGAGCACTCGGTCACCCTTGCCCCCTCCCCAAACCCCCGGCGGGCCATCCCCCACATACCCTCATCTTGCGCTGCCGTGGGCACAAGTACAGATCAAGGCAGCGCTCGAAGCGCTCCTGGATGAAGCGGCCGTATGCGGGCACAGCCCGAAGACTCGGGAACTTCCGTGGCAGGAAGTTGAGCTTCCTCTCAGCCGGCTCCTGCTGTGCCCATGCCAAGCGCTGTGGAGACGGGCAGAAGGGGTGAGCCAGGGAAGCAGGGAACATGGCTGAGACCCACACCCTACCCGGTACAGGCCCACCTCCTCCTCACTGGGCAGGTATTCAGGAGGGGGATTGTAGGACTCGGCGTGACCAGGCAGGGCCAGCTTGGGTGCGGGCACGTGCATCTTGTGGCGCCCCAACACAGCACTGGGGTCCTCCTGTGCCCACAAGTCGTAGAATCTGGGGGTGGGGTCTCGGGGCCGGCGAGGCTGGATCCAGCCCATCTTGATGGCATGCACCATGCGAGACACCTGCACAGACAACTCTAGGTCAGGGTGGGCAGTGCGGGGCCCCACACCGTTGTCGGGGTGGCTCCCACCTTCTCCTTCTCCACCAGGGATGGGATGAAGCTGCGCTTGTCAGCTGGGCGGTTGGTCACCGGGTGGATCATGACATCTCCGCTGAAGAAGTCCACGGCTGGCTGGGAAGACAGGCATGGGTGTGTAGACTGGGACCTGGCCTGAACCTCCAGCCCCCAGGGCTAGCTGCTGCTACCTACCTCATACGGGTCAAAGCCCACATCCCCAAACTGGCCCCTCTGCAGCCGCTGCACCAGGGCCACCTGCTCATCTGTCAGCCGCAGGTCACGCCCCGTCATTCGGTCTTGCACTGTGCGCCTAGGGAGCAGCCAGTCAGAGCCATGCCCACCCCATGGACACCCTGGCCCCACCTAGAGCCAACTCACCAAAAGTCAGGATCATCCATCTTGTCCAAAAATTGGTCCAGCTCATCCCAGGTCCGCAGAGGCTTGTAGATGCGCCTGCCATCCAGGTCATAGCCGATGTGTGGGAAGTCATCATACCACTCCAGGGGCACATTGCCCACCGTGTTTCGGATGTCCTGCAACCACGGCCACCCCATCAGCACCTGTCCCCACCACGCCATCCCTCCCTTCAAGCCACCAGGGGGCACAGGGAAGAGGTTGAAGGGCAAGAGTGAGGATACCAAACTCGAGTGCCCTGAGGTCGCGGACCCAACACGTGCCCAGGCCCTGGCCCTGGGGTCTGACGTGGCACAGCAGCCGGCACTACCCCCCCAAGCCCTCTGAGGCCTGGAGCCGCACCTTCACATTTTCCACTGAAGTGGTGCCAGCCCTGGCCTCCCCCTCGTTGGATTCCTTGGCCAGGGCTCTGGGCAGCCACAGACAGTGATGACCTCATCGCCCGTGGGTTCCCTCCCCTGGCAGGGGCCTTAGGCAGAAGTGGGCAGCTCCAAGGCAGGGGCCCAGGAAGACCCCTCCCCACACCTTCCACAGGGAGACAAGCCACTGTGCATTGCTTTGCAGGGAGCTGAAGACCCCAGGCCTCCATTGGTCTCACCCTCCCCCCTTGGGTGGGCAGAGCAGCCACATTCCTGGACACACATTCCTGGTCTCGGCCCCTGCCAACCACCACCCTCACTCCTCCTAGCCAGGGACTGCTGCCCAGGCAGCCGCTTCCTGCAACAGTAGCCACGGGGGGGGGGGGGGGCATAACACAGCTGGTGCCTGAGGCCCCTCTGCAGCAGCACAAGACCCCTTGGGCTCTGTGCCCCCTTGCACCTGCCCACATCAACCCCTCCCAGCAGGCTGCCCCCACGCACTCCTCCACCAGCCTGAGAATTTCCTTCCTTCCTACAGGGGAGTGGACTCTAGCTCCCTCCACATCTACACAGCCATTCCCAAATGAGAGGAGCCCTGGGGAGGAGCGGGTCTCATCCTGGTGTGCACTGGTGCTGCCCTGGAGGCCCCTGGGCACACACAGTAAGGATGGGTGGTTTCCCAGAGGCCTGGCTAAAGTGAGCTAGAAGACAGGAGAAGGTTCTGGCAGGAGAGACAGACCTAGAGCCAGCAGGTGTAGGACAGACAAGTTGGACCCCCCCACACACAAATCTTTGGGCCTGAGCTGCGAGAGGCACACTCCTCTGAGCAGCCCACTCATGGCCTGGCACACAAGACCAAGTGCCCGCCGAAGGGAGAGAGAGGGCACGGCCAGGGCAACTGGGTTAACCTGGGCACACCAGGGAGAAAGCCTGCTCGTGGGTTCCAATTTACAACCCGGGGAGGGGGAGAGGAGGGCACCAAGGTCGCGGGGGGGGGGGGCCAGCACCCCAGGGGGCTCCCACTTTCCTTACATCCCAGAGCCAGAGGGACGCTCCAGACCCCGGAGGGGCAGCCCCCGAGGAGGCAGAGGCGGGCGGCCCAGCTCGGCAGCCTCTCTCAGCCCGGCGGGAGGCGGGCGGGGGAGGGGCCGGCCGGCACTATAAAGGCGCGGCTCGGGGCCCGGCTCCAGCCCGGACGCACGTGTGCGCGCGGCGCCCGGCAGCCGCCACCGCGGGGCGCAGCCGAGACCCGTGCCTCGCCCGCCCGGCCGGCGGCCCGCGAGGCCCGCGGCGGCCGCAGGAGGCGGCATGAGCAGCGCGCAGCGGAGCTGACGCCGGCCCCCCGCCCGTGTCCTTCGCCATGCTGCGCTCGGCGCCGCCGGGCCGCTACCTGTACCCCGAGGTGAGCCCGCTGTCGGAAGACGAGGACCGCGGCAGCGAGAGCTCGGGCTCCGACGAGAAACCCTGCCGCGTGCACGCCGCGCGCTGTGGCCTCCAGGGCGCCCGGCGGCGGGCGGGGGGCCGGCGGGCGGGCCCGGGGGCGCCGGGGCCCGGGGTGAGGCCGGGACGCGAGCCCCGGCAGCGGCACACAGCAAACGCGCGCGAGCGGGACCGCACCAACAGCGTGAACACGGCCTTCACGGCGCTGCGCACGCTCATCCCCACGGAGCCGGCCGACCGCAAGCTCTCCAAGATCGAGACGCTGCGCCTGGCCTCCAGCTACATCTCGCACCTGGGCAACGTGCTGCTGGTGGGCGAGGCCTGCGGCGACGGGCAGCCGTGCCACTCGGGGCCAGCCTTCTTCCACGCGGCGCGGGCGGGCAGCCCCCCGCCGCCGACCCTGCCGCCAGCCCGGGACGGAGAGAATGCGCAGCCCAAACAGATCTGCACCTTCTGCCTCAGCAACCAGAGAAAGTTGGTGAGCGAGGCGGCGGCCGTGGGGCCCATCTCACCCGTCCACCCACCCACCCACCCACCTGAGGGCCAGGTTGGGCTGGACTCCCCCGCGGGGCACAGACAGGGACATCTGCCACCCAAGCTGGGCCTGGGAAGGGACACAGGAAAGAAGCTGCCTTTGGGGAGGGCAAGGCTGGGCCTTCTCTTGGGGTCTCTCCCTAAGACACTGGCTCTGACTGGAGTGGGTCACCAGGACCTACAAATGTAGGGCCAGAAAAGGGATGGCTAGAAGGGGCCGCCCAGATGCAGTGGGGCCTGGGGGAAGGCAAGGCAGACACCAGCTTGGCACAGGCTGAGGCACTTCTCAGCAAGTTGTGAAACGAAGTGAGTTGTATTCAGGGAGTTCAAAGTTGGTTTAAGACCACCGGCCCTATCCCCAGGCAATGGGTGCTGTGGAGTGGGAGTGAGGCACTCCTGTGGTCCGCGTGCTGCTACCCCTCAGCCCCTGCAGCCCACAACCACCCCAAGGTTGTACCAGGCACCTGCTGCCCCTCCCCCTGGTCTGCAGGAGGCACTAAGGCAGAGGCCAGCAGGAGACTGGGGCTGGGGGTGAGGGCCAGGCTTTGGGAGACCTGGCCGGCCTTGATTTACAGCTCTAGCCGCGCTTGGTGGCACCGGAAAAGCAGGGTGAGCAGGGAGAAAATACAAGGGCTTTTCCCAATCCCCATTTCCTCTCCAGACAGCACGCGTGAGCTCCTGGGGCCTGAACATCTGGGAAATTTAATTTTACAGTTTCGGCTGTGCAGCAGTGTACTCCCCTCCCCAAAATGCATGTGGGGAGCCTGAAAGGGGGGTGCCTCAGCACTGGCCACCAGAGACAGCACCCAGTAGGGAGCTAGAGACCAGGACTGGCCCTGGGTGATGCTGCTGGTCACTGTTCAGACCTGACACCCCTCCTTCCCTCTGCAGAGCAAGGACCGCGACAGAAAGACGGCAATTCGAAGTTAGGAGGAGGGCCCAAGCAGCAGGGAAGAGAACGCCACTGGGGAAGGTGGATGCCCCATCTTGGACTTGACCTGAGCACAGGACTCCTGAGAGTGCACCGCCAGACCAGACCCACCCCTGGCTGTGAGCAGGGCCAACGGACAGATGGGTGGTGGCTTGACTGAGCAGCCAGCACTTTGCCTGGCCCGGCCCACTGGGACTTTCCATGCGGCTCTCTACCTGGGCTGAGTGTTGGCATCTTGAATCTTTGATATGATAATATAAAGTCTGGAAATTTTGTATAATTAAAAATGGAACAGTATCTTCCAAATACAGAGGCAAACTGTCCTCTTGAAAGGTTCTGAACTCAGCATGCATGTCCCACCAGCAGAGCCTGCACGCCCACCCCTAGAGCTCCATCATTCTCAGGCCAGGGTGCCCCAGTTCTGAGAAGACTGCCCACCTTTCAAGGCTCTAGTGAGGCAGAGCAGGGAAGGGCAGGCCTTAATCACCAGAGGAGAGCCTTCTGTCAGCCCTGGGGTGGGGCTGCAGGGACAGGGAGGAGAGGGGTGAGGCGGTGTGTGGCCAGAGAGGATAGAGGGCAGAGCAGGAGGGAAGAGCCCACCACACCACAGCAGGAACAGTGGCAGCAGAGCCAGAGGCTCCTGGATGGTGAGGAGGGTACAGGTGGAACGTGCCCCAGCTGTGGACAGGTGGCTCTACCAGCAGGACTCCACTGAGCAGGCATAGGGTTGGGCATGTGGTGCTGCCCGGCAAAGTGCACTCCCAGGCCTGCATGCTCCTGAGGACAGCAACCAGGTGGAAGCCACTCGAGTGCCCCACTGGTGCCTACCTGGGCCCAAGAGAGCTATGGGGCCCATTGCCTGCCTCTTCGAGCTGTGATCAGAGAGGCCACATCTCACCCTGCCCCAGCTGCACACTGGAAGGACTACTAATCGTCTACCACTCCATCCCACCCAACACCCCAAAGACCCCGCTGGTCCCCAAGGGGATCGACAGCCCCCACCAGGCGCCTGCACAGCTGGCTGACATTACGGTCCTACAGGTGACAATTAGTGCAGTGGGGGAGCTCTGGGCACAGCAGAGAAGAAAGGCCAGGCAGCTCCATGCGGAACACCTCCCCCACCAACCCAAGCGACCAGCGGCCTGACTTCCGGTGGGTGGTGGGTGGGGAGTGGTGGAGGGCGCCAGGTGCGGGAGGCTGGCTGGCCTCGGCCCCTCAGAGGACCCCTGCCCCGGGCTCTGGGGAGACCAGGTGCTGAGGCCCCGGGGGCACCTTCGCAGGGCAGGGCCAGAGCTGCCCCTCCTCTGTGCAGACGGGCTCCAGGGAATGTGGAGCAGGAAGCGGTGGTGTAATTTTGGAGGAAATTCTCAAAGCCAGAGCCATTATGGCTGGGGGGTGGGCTGTATCCAATCTGATAGAAATATAGCAGGATAAAAAGTCGCAGCGGCAGGTTTCGCTCAGAGAGAAACCCAACCCCAAATTTCCTCCCCTTAATCCTGCAGGAGCCCACAGCTGGCCAGAGGGGGAGGAGAGGGCACCACTGCTGTAGAAGTCCCCACCCACAGGGGAGCCAGGGCCCAGGGGAGGGGGTCAGGGTACAGTTGGGGGGCTGAGGGAAGTCCTTTCCCCTCCCACACGTTTTCCTCACAGCACCCTGTCCAGCTTCCCTCCCTGACATCAAGGCCATTGTGCAATGTTAGGCAAAGCCCAGGGCAGACCTGGCAGAGAGGTGCCAGCCCATGGGCTCCAGTTGTGGACAGGTGGCTGCAGGTCCAGTGAGAAACAGTAGTTCAACTCTCCTCACTCACTGCCTCCCATTTCCAGACCTGGGCCCAGACAGGGGTGCACATGCCCACACAAACTCCCAGGGTCCAGGCAGGGGCACACACATCCTACACAAACTCCTGGGGCTCAGGCAGGGGTGCACATGCCCACACAAACTCTCAGGGTCCAGGCAGGGGCACACACATCCTACACAAACTCCTGGGGCTCAGGCAGGGGTGCATATGCCCACACAAACTCCCGGGGCTCAGGAAGGGGTGCACATGTCCCACGCAAACTCCTGGGGCCCAGGCAGGGATGCACATATCCCATGCAAACTCCCGGGGCCCAGGCAGGGATACATGTGCCCACACAAACTCCCAGGGCCCAGGCAAGAGTGCACATGTTCCATGCAAACTCCCAGGGCCCAGACAGGGGTGCACACGGCCCACACAAACTCCCAGGGTCCAGGCAGGGGTACACACGTCCCACACAAACTCCCAGGGTCCAGGCAGGGGTGTATATGCCCACACAAACTCCCATGATAAATGGGTGGGCACCCCCTTGGTAGTCACAGTGGTCCAGACAATGTCAGAGACAAACCAGAGGGATATGCGCTGCAAAGGGCACTGAGAAGCAGGCGTGGTGGGGACAGGAACAGGACAGAGGTACGGGGCTCTACAGCCAGCACCAGTGGCGTGGAGCCAGTGCAGGAGGGCAAGGCTGGCTGGGGAGAGGGGTGGAGTGTGAAGAGCCGGAAGTGCAGGAGTAGGCACTGCGATCTAAGCAAGACTGAGTGGGAGCTCAGAGTCCACCAGACAAGAGCTGGAGGCTGGGGTGTTGATCGGAGCCAGATGGAAGGGGACAGGGACAGAAACGGAGGCCTCAGGGCTGGAAGGACCCCCAGGGGCCCAGATGGCCGGGGCGCGGCACGCGCCCGGCCGAGGCCTCCACTGTGGGGCCTGACTCCGGCAGCGGCTGCAGCTTGGCCAGCCTCAGGTCTGGGCAGCCAGCCCAGCTGCTCCCCGAGCTGCACCAGTAGCAGCGGCCGAGGGCCTGGCCCGACAGCCAGCAGGAGGAAGGGAGGGGCTGGGAGGAACACTCCGTCACCCTCCACTGCTCCAGATTCAAACCAGACTGGGGGTGGTGTGGGCGGCCCCAGCCTGTGGCTCCACATGGGTCCACACAGCGGGTCCACACGGCGGGAACCAACAGCCGAGGGATGGCAGGTGCTCCCTGGCTTTCTTCCCAGAGTCCAGCCTCGTCCCCCACCATACCGGGCCGCTGCAGGACCAAAACCCAGGGCTCCCTTTGCATGTGCCCCACAGAGGCAGCTGGCAAGGAAAGGAGGCCCTTGGCTCACGCCCTGGGCCAGCAGCCACTCCTGTGAGCAGAGCTGGGCTGGAAATGCTCGGCTCAGCCTCAACTGTCAGCTCCCTGTCCCCATCCTGGGGAACAAGCTGCTGGCGGCACCACATGATTCATCACCAGGCTGCTCGAGCCCCAGGCCAGCCACCCCCGCCCTGCTCAGCACCTGCGGGCTGCCAGGAAACACATGTGACCTCTGGAGTCAGGCACCGCATGGAGACCCCAGGCCAGCCTGGCCAAGGCGCAGACAAACCCAGGCCCAGAGCTGGCTTGGGGGCCACTCTGCCCCAAGGACAAGCCTGTGGAGTGAGGTTGGGCAGGGGTCCCCCGCCCCCCCAGACGGCACCGGACACGGCAGCAACTAGCTGATGTGTCGGCTGGGACTTTTCCGCTCTCGATGAGCCCTCTCCCTTCCCCCTCCCCAAAGTGGCTGCAGCTGTCAGGACCACAGATTGGAACTGCAGGTATGGGGCTGGCCTGCTGCCCACCTCCCTCCCGTGTCTGTCTGCAAGAGAGGAAGCCAGCCCACCTCTGGAATCCTTCACTCTCTCCTCGTTCCGCCTCTCCCACCTGTCCCCCGGGATCTCGGGGTCAGCCGCTCGCTCAGTCTCTCTCTTCCCCTGGCCCCTCTCCGATTACAATGCGGGTAGTGTTCAGTGTTCGCTCAGCTCCCCCTGCACGAAGCACCGCCTGTCTCAGAGCTTTCGGCCTTCCTGTGGCGGCATGGCTGCCCCCCTTTCCGGGTGTCTTATCTGTGCTGGGCCACGGGCTGCCCTGGGCTCACCTGCAGCCCTGGGGCTTGCACCAGAGGCCTGCGTGACACACCAGAGGGGAGACAGCCTCCTCCTGACCAAGTTCAAACCTATCGAGGGGCTCCTGCAGGGGCTGGGGGCCAGGACAGAGGCCTCACCTTCCCACCTCCTCTGCACCCAACTCCTCTCCCCCTCTCTGGTCTGCACTCATGCACCTTTACCTCCTTCTTCCCTCCTGCCACCTGCTGGTTCCTTCAGGGGCTGGGAAGCCCATCCCTGCGCCCACCGCCTGGGCTCCTGCCAGCACCTCCACAACTAGGGTGCGCGGGGGTGGTGTGGGGGAGTGAGCCACCCGCCATGGAGCCTGCAGGGTTGGAAGAGGACACCCCTTGCCCTGAAGTCTGCTCCAGGCCTGGCCTCCCTGGCCCTCTTCTGGGAAGAGTCAGAGTCCAGTGGGCATCCTGCGTAGGGCACCCCTACCCTCGACTTTTCACAAGCAGGGGATGGATCCTAGCCACCCTTGGGAGTGCCAGGGTGGGGGACACAGGCTCAGGCTGATTTACATCTCCATGAGCTGAGGGGCAAAGGCCTGCTCTGAGCCCCATATTCAGATACAGCTTCCACTTCAATTTGAGAGAGGGGTCCAGAGCGCCACATCTACTCTGCCCCTCCTCAGCCCCCAACTCCAGGCACCTCTGAAATCTCATTCTGGAGGACCCCCAACCTTGAGCACAGCCCACATACATGGAGCCTTTCACTGTGACTCCTGTCCCCAGCAAGGCAGCTCTGCTCTCTGTGGCCAGCCTCCTCAAAGGGCCCCTGCCCTGTGCCCCCAGCACCTGTCGCCCTCCAAATGCCTTCCATTGCTCTACTCCACAGGCCTGCTCTCCCAGTGGTCCTCCCAAGACCCAGGGCAAACCCCTCCTTTCAACAGCCCCTGCACCAGCACCCTCCAACCTGCCCCCTGGGTGCCTGCTGTCAAGGAAACTGGCCCTGAGCAGCCCAGCAACAAGCCAGGGCCTTTCCCCACATGTAGCTCTGAAAGAGCTCACCTTTGCTGCCAGCCCCTGCCAGGACCTTGTTGAAGATGCTCAGTACCAAGGGGCAGCTGGCTTCCACCATCTGCCGCTCTTCACTGTCCTCCCTCCACCCACAGGGCAATCAATCCTCTTTGCCATCTAGAGTGCTGGCATACAAAGGGCAGCTCTTAGGAATCACCAGGCCTAAGGCAAGAGGTGGTGCTGGGGTCTCCCTGGCCAAACCACACTGGTGAGATCCCTGGGTCAGCAGTGCAGGCCAGTGCCCCTGCCTGGCAAGACCAGTCTAGACACACCAGTGGAAAGGCACCAGACCCGAAAGGGCTGGTGTGAGTCTGGCCAGCCGCCCCGTTCAGGGACACACACTTAGGCTAGTCTCGGGTAGATGGCTGCCGGGGCAGTGTGCAGGCTCTGGTGCCCTCCACGCTCACAGTGGGGAGGGCCACTCACTGGCTTGCTCACTGGAAACCTGAGCCGACAGGCTCCCACCGCCAGCAGCAACGCAAGCGCCAGAGTGCGCGGGCGGTGGCCAGGACTCGGGCGGGCGGGGCGGCCCGGAGGAGCAGGAGGCCGCCAGCACTGGAGGCAGCTGCTGGTTCAGTAGCTGGGAGAAGCCATTAACGGCGTTTGGCGAGAGAGCAGAGGGGATCGCGGGTTCTGGATGCAGATGGGCTCAGCCGTGTCCCTGAGGGAGCCACGCAGGGCTGCAGCCCAGCCCCCAGCCCTAGACCCCGCCAGAGTCCTCCCAGAGGATGGTCTGGGTTGAGTGCCCACTGGGACTGAAAGGGCACTATCGAGGAGGGCAGCTCCTCCCAGCCTCTCTCGGCCAGAATTCATCCTGTCCACGCTTCCTAGACAAACAAGGCCAGAGGCCTGCTGGTCAGAAGAGGAGGGTGGACGACAGAAGATCTGCCTGGCCAGGCGCAGCCTCAGTTTCTCCCAGTTGTTTGACACACAGAAAAGGGGCCAAGTCGGCTGTGGGCCCGCCCCTCTACCCGGCCCCCCTCCTGGGGGTCCCGACAACTGGATGAGATCACGTCTATGCAGCCCGGGTGCTATGAGGAGGGGGTGAGGTGGCCATGCGGGGGCGGGGCAGCCGCAGCGCAGCAGCTCCTCAGGGGCTCCCCCACTCCATGGCGGCCAGGACCCCCGCCAGGCCCAGCCACTCGTCCAGGGGGCTCCACCCCCGCCTGCCTAGTTCAGCCCACACTCCAGGCGCCTGGCTGTGAATGGGGGAAGGGAATGAGGAGGCCAAGTGAACCCAACCAGGAATCAGTGCTCTGAGAAGGGCTGCCCAGTTAAGTGAGTGTCGGGGGGGTCCCCCAAAATGAGGCCCCAGCAGATTTCCAGCAGAGGGTCCAGGCCTTCGATCTCGACCCACGGGGTGGGCAGGAAAGAGGTGGGGAGTGGGTGGTCAGGCAGACCCCGTACCACACGGCAGTCATCCCTCTTGGCTCCCACTAAAGTCACCACTTCTAAGAGGACCCAGTGCACCAGGACCCTCTCTGTCCCCTGTCCTGAGCCCTCCAGAGACCTAGTGATATGGCTCTGCCTACCTGACCAGTTCTGCCAGGTGCCTCTGGCTGGCCAAGGAGAAACACTAGGGTCCTGGCACCTGCAGCCTCCTCCAAGGACGCTGCCAGAAGTAGCGGCTGCCCACTGGAGGTCCAAGCAGGGGCTGCCCTCACAGCAGGCTGTGGCCCTCACAGGTGCAAACCACCTGTGGCACAGCCACGGAGAGGGCAGGCCTCTGCCTGGGGAGGGGCCTCACACTGGCTCTCACCTGGCCAGGTCGCAAGCCAGGCACTGAAGGCCATGTCCCACTCCCTCCAGGCCTGCCCCTGCCCACCTACAGCACTGCCCTCATCCCTAGAGGCTGCTCTGAGGTGAGGAGGCCAGATGCACCTTGGGGTGGGGATTTCTCGGGAGGGGACGCAACTGTTAGGGCCTGGCCTGGCTCCTGAGAGCTGCACTCTGCCGCCCCCTCAAGTTGCAGGCGGCAGTGCTGGAGAAGCTCCTGTGGGCAGGCGTCTCTGCTCCAGTACTGTCACTTAGACTGACACATGCGATAGTCATCACCGGAGGAAGCAACCCCCACAGCTCCCATGGCTTCCTCCCCACACAGCGGGAGGCCGCCCAACCCTCACTGTGGCACTGGACAGGCCTGGCAAGACGCACCTCCCTGTGGGCAGGCAGGGTCAGGCAGGCCAGGCCTAAGGCCCTGACCAACTCTGGAAGGCCCCTTCCCCGGTTTCTTCAGTCCATTTACAATCATCATTGATTTCTCAAAATACCAAATATAAAAAAGTAGCCGACAGGATGTGGCTGCCGACAGCCAGAGCCCCCCCGGGGGGGAGGGGAGACAGGCAGGGAGCCGTATTGTGCGGCCCCCCTCACCGAGTGCGCCCGCTGCTCCGGCCAGGAAACCAATTTATTTTGTTTTGTCTCTGTTCTCTGAACGCGCAGCAGAGACAGGATCGGGCGGGCAGCCAAGGCTCCTACAGACGCTGCCAAGAGAGCTGAGGATGGGGGAGGAAGCTGAGCTGGGGAGGGGGCGCGTGTCTCCCCCAGACCCTGGGGACAGGTCTTAACAGGCAGCAGGAAGAGCTCCTGAGGAGAAGGCCCCTCCCTGTAGGCCCACACCAAAGCCCCCAGGGCCTGGAGGAGGCCCACAGGCTCACACCCCAGCTCCCCACAGGGGCCACCGCCCTGCCCAGTGGCTAGGCCACACCAAGGAGGGGACGCTGCCAGCCCCACTGCTCTGGGCTCAGAGCTTCTCAGAGCTTCCAGCCCTTCCTGGCCACGGTCTCCTGGCCACAGCCCATCACAGCCTCTTGATGCCTCTCAGAGGATCCCCCAGCCCAGCACCACACAGGCCCCTCTACACAGTAAATTCCTTGAGAGACACAACCAAAGGTCCCTGTCCCTCCTAAGTGCTCCCAGAATTCAATCAGAGGCCCAGAGGCAGTGGCCAGATCACATCAGCCATCCCCTGGGGGACATCAGATAAAGGAGGGGCAGAGCCAACCAGGCGCTGCTGCCCTCAGCCTTGGCCATTCCAGGGCCCGTCCCACAGATGGGGCCTGCATCTGCCCCGCCAAGCCCAGCCTGGCCCAGCACCCAATGCCTGTCCTGACACAGGCAGCTGGGTGTGGAGGAAGCCACCCACAGCTCCTCTATGCCCACACAAACCGTGCCCACAGCCCCCAGGAACACGCAGGGCTGGCGCCAGCACCCAGCAAATACATACAATCTGGAGTCACAGAGGCCTGTCCACAGGTCAAAACACTGGGCTGCTGAGCCACGTCCACCCCCCCCACCCCATAATGACACACACAGGCACAGCAGCCATCCTCTGTTTCGGACCCCGAAATCACTCTTCCAGATGAGGGCAGGGCCCAAGCCAGGACACCCGCTCAGGACATTCTGGGCCTTGCAGCCTTGCCAGCCCTGGCTCCCTGTACCCCTGGCGGCATGGCCACCTGGGGAAAGACCCCAACACACCCGGGTGCCACCCAGCCCAAGGCCCAGCACCACTCTGGGTGGCTCCAGCACTCCTTCAGCCCTGACAGAAGGACCTCCCTCCCAGCACAGTGGGAAAGCGAGCCCGAGCCCCACCTCTTCATCGGAGCTGTCTTCTGCATACTCGTCCCCCCTTGACGATCTTGCCATCTCTGTCTTTGGGCAAAGGGTGCCAGCCTGCGGAGAGAGGGGACAGTGTTACTTCAAGGGACCCAAAATGACCTCTGCCATCAGGTAGACCCCAAGTCATGAGCCCAGCCCCTCCACCCTGGTGGGGCATTTGGGAAGAACTGCTCCCCAATTTCGAGGCCTGGAACCAGCAGCCACACAGGACACCCACCACCCCAAGTCTCTGAGTAGTCCCAACCTGGTCCTAAGCCTGGGCATGGACGGATGCCACTCTAGCTCTCAGCCTCTGGGAGCCTCAGCAGCTATGTCCAACACCACAGACCCTACCCTGGTCCTCTCTCAAGGCTGGACCAGCCTCTGCCTTCCGGCAGCCCACTGAGGGGCTGACACCTAAAGCCATACTAGAAAGGGTGAGGGCCACCCAAAGCAGTCAGTGGCAAAGTCGCACACCTGAGGACCATGGCCCCACTCCCATCTGCCCCATACGCTGTTCAACACCAAAACCAACAGCAGGGCCCCTAGTGTGCCCCACAGCTGGCCCCTACTGGGCCCAAATCCAGTGAGGAGGCTGCTGTTGAGACTTGGGATTAGGGAGAACAAGGCAGAGGCAAAGGACATAGGAAGGGAGGGCTCTCACAGGGGGTCACAGCCAGCCTACTCCTTGGAGCAAGACCTTTGCCCCAGGCAGTCTGGCTAGTGCCTGAAGCCACTAAATCCCACATCCAGCTGTACCCCCTGGCCAAGGGCCCAGAGAGGTGCCCTGAACCCTCAAAATGCAGAGCCCCACCAAGCTACCCTCCCCACCCACGCATCCACGACCCCAGGCTGACCCTGTCCCACTGGGTCAGAGAGTGGGCGCCACTGAGGATTCACACCCCAACCTGGAAAACAGATCCTCCCCTGACTGGGGAGGCGGACAGCTCCGACCAGATCGGGTTTACTGGCGGAACCAGGACTAATGGGGAAAACAGGCCCACCTCTCACCCCTGGGGGCAGTAAAGTGCTGAGCAGGAACCCCTGTGCGCGGGCGCCCCCCACCCGGAGCCCCACTCCCTCCTGCCCAGGCAGGAGCCAAAGGCCTGGCTCTTCCTCCTGCCTGTTTTTCCCCTCAATATAAAGAGGGATGGGAAACTAAGTTTTTTTCCAGGCCAGGACCAAGGCCGGATTCAGTTTCCACATCTCCACACCCCCAGCTCCCCTGCTGCCTGCCCAAAGTGGGTCAGCACTGCCTGGTGTGGGGCACAGGATGGGTGAGCCCTGAGCTCCTGCTTCGTTGTACCCCCACCCCCCTGAGCTGGCAAACCCTGAGCACAGTAGTGGTGAACGTGAGCCTCAGTAGCTCAGGCCTCAGGCTGAGCCCCTAGTGTCTCATCCCCCTCCCAGTGGCCCAGGAGCCAATGATTTCCTGCCAGGCACTGCACCCAGAGGAGTCCCAACCACAGTGCCCACAGGTCATAGCCACATTCCTGCAGGTGACACCAGGCTTATCATCCAGAGCAGTATGCCCCCCCGACACTGTTCCTGTGTTGGACACGGCTGGTCCACCAGCACAGCAGTGTGGGGGAACCACACACAGGCAAGCCCTTGGCAAGGAGGAGGTGCCCCAATGGTGGAGCTTTGAGTTTCCTGAACAAATGTGCTCTTCCGGGGTACCCAGGGTTCCAAGGAGCATCAGCTGGACTCGACGGTTGCAGCGCACACGCTTTCCACCAGAGGGCAGTATTAACGCCAGTACCTAGGGCCGGAGGCTCTGGGGGCCAACTGAACCAGTGTGGCTCTGGAACCTGCAGACCTAGGAAAACTGAATTTTAGAAGTAGATGCTTTGCAGTTGGGCACTGAACTTTTTCTTTTCCTTATTTAAATTTAAAAACTGCCACGCTTGTAATCCCAGTACTTGGGAGGCGGAGACCAGAGGATCCGGGTTCACGGCCAGCCTCAGCTACTTATTAGTGAGGCCCTCCGCAACTTTGTGAGACCCGGTTTCAAAATAAAGGATAAAAAATAGGGCTGGGGGTGTAGCTCAGAGGTAGAATGCCCCTGGGTTCAATTCCCGGTACTGCAAAAAAAAAAAAAATAGGGCCGGGGGTGTAGCTCGGAGGTAGAACACCCCTGGGTTCAATCCCCGGTACTGCAAAAAAACAAATAAACACATAAAAATTAAAAATTAAAAACTAAGAAAAAGACCATTAAGACATCCAAAACCCAAGTGGAATCTAGGTGCACAGGTGCCTGCTCTCAGCAGCCTGTCCTCTGAGACTGGACCCTCCACAGCCTGGATCCACCCTCACTCTCCCAGGTGGCAAGCTCTGCCCAGACCCATGCAGCCAGCTGACCACAGGCCACGAGTGCCCACCTGAGGACAGGGCTGCCTCCTGCATGGACCAGCACCTGAAGGAGGCTACCAGCAAGGCCAGTGGGAAGGGGCACAAGGGTGTGGATTTCTGTGGCAGATGCTCCAGAGAGGGGACAGGGAGCTCAGGCAAGAATCCCACCAAGGCACCACCCGGGGGATGGAGCAGCATGGAGCTTCAAACCACAATGGGCTACTCTGCAGCCCTGTAAGAGGCCCAGCAGCCAGAGACCTCGGGGACAGCAAGGTGCATGCAACCTGGACAGAGGCAGAGTAGGCCTGAAGGGTTGACCAGCAGACAGGGAGTCACCCCCATGGCAGGAGCCAGGAGGCACCAGCCAAGACGATCAGCAGCTAGAAGTGGAGCACTTGGAAGTCCAGAATCAGTGCCCGGGAAGGGCAGGGATGGCTGTGTTGACCTCCAGGGCAATGGAAGCTGGCTGCATCAGGCTCTGGGCATAGGCCAGGAAGACACACACATGAAGCAGCTGGTGGAACACAGCACAGGCACCTGGGAGAACCTGGGGCCTGGATGGCTACCAGGCCTCAGGGGAACAGGCACGCCTCTGCCCACCCAGGGTTAGAGTGCACTGAAAGGAGGGATCCAAATAGGCTCTCAGCCTAGAATGGCAGGCAAATGAGCACACCTCCCACTGTGATGGCTGCAGAGCCTCCTCTGCCCAGCATCAACCTAACCTGGCCACGCCCAGATAAGTGACTACAGTCCCTCTTCCTCTTGTGGGAGGCTGGCCTGGGTCAGCCAAGCTAGAACTTCACTCCCTGCACTCCTTCCCTGTGGTGTCCAGGTCTCAGGAGGCAGTAGGAAGGTGCCGCTGCCACACTTAGGTCAGCGAGAGGCCTCACACAAACCCTTGACACCTCAGGGGGAAGACTAAGTGCAGATCCTATGCACAAATGGGGCTGAAAGAATGCAAATGCCATGCCACAGGCCCCACATCAGCCTTGGGATGGAGAAAACCAAGAAGGGTGGATACAGAAGAACTCTGTGCATATAGTCATCTCAAGGCTCTGCATATGGCCCACCCAGCAGGAAGGACTGACAAATTGATACCTTGGAAATGCAGATGGTTTTTAAAGAAAATATGTTGGCCGGGTGTGGTGGTGCACACTTGTAATCCCAGTACTTTGGGAGGCGGAGACAGGAGGATCTGGGTTTACCGCCAGCCTCAGCTACTTAAGTGAGGCCCTCCACAATTTAGGGAGACCCTGTTTCAAAATAAAGAATAAAGCCGGGCGTAGTGACGCATGCTTGTAATCCCAGTACTTGGGAGGCTGAGACTGGAGGATCCTGGTTAGCGGCTAGCCTCAGCTACTTAGTGAGGCCCTCCGCAACTTAGTGAGACCCTGTTTCAAAATAAAGAAAAAAAATAGGACTGGAGGTGTAGCTCGGAGGTAGAATGCCCCTGGGTTCAATCCCTGGTACTGAAAAAAAAAAAAAAAAAAGAATAAAAAATAGGGCTGGGGGTATAGCTTGGAGGTAGAATGCCTCTGGGTTCCATCCCCAGTACTGCAAAAAAAAAAATAAATAAATAAAAATAAAGAGCCAGGCGTGGTGGCGCACGCTTGTAATCCCAGTACTTGGGAGGCTAAGACTGGAGGATCCGGGTTCGCAGCCAGCCTCAGCTACTTAGTGAGGCCCTCCACGACTTCGTGAGACCCGGTTTCAAAATAAAGTAAAAAAAGCCGGGCGTGGTGGCGCATGCTTGTAATCCCAGTACTTTGGGAGGCGGAGACCGGAGGATCCAGGTTCGCGGCCAGCCTCAGCGCGCATGCGCGCGCGATCAATCGATCGATCTCTCTCCTCTCTCTGTCTCTCTGTCTCTCTCTCTCTCTCTACCTAGTGAGGCCCACCGCAACTTCGTGAGACCCGGTTTCAAAAATAAAAGCATAAAAAAATAGGGCCGGGGGCGTAGCGCGGAGGTAGAACACCCCTGCGTTCAATCCCCGGAACCGCAAAAAAAAAAAAAAAAAAAAAAGTAAAAAAAATAGGGCCGGGGGTGTAGCTTGGAGGTAAAACGCCCCTGGGTTCAATCTCCAGTACCACACACAAAAAATAAAATAAAATAGGAAAAAAGGCCCAAAAAGATTTACATTAAACTATTAACTGTGCTTATTAATTCAAAGCATGGGCAATAAATAGGAACTTCCACACTTCAATGAATAATACTGATGCAATATCCAAATCTTTTTCAAGGATTATTTTGTGTGTATGGTGGGGGTAGAGACTGGGGACTGAACCAGAGGCATTCTACCTGAGCTAACCTGCAGCCCCCCCCTTTTTTTTGCAGTACTGGGGATTGAACCCAGGAGATTCTACCCCAGTCCTATTTTTATTCTTTACTTTGAAACAGGGTCTCACTAAGTAGCTGAAGCTGGCCACAAACCTGCGATCCTCCTGCCTTGGCCTCCCAAGTACTAGGATTACAAGCGTATGCCACCCTGCCCGGCCTACTTTGTTTTTTATTCTGAAACAGGGTCTTGCTAAGTTGCTGAAGCTGGCCCCATACCTCCATTTTTTTTTTCTGCAGTACTTGGGTTGGAACCCAGGGGCATTCTACCTCCAAGCCACATCCCCAGCCCTATTTTTTTTTCATTCTTTATTTTGAAACAGGGTCTTACTAAGTTGTGGAGGGCCTCACTAAGTGGCTGAGGCTGGCCGTGAACCTGCGATCCTCCTGCCTCAGCCTCCCAAGTACTGGGATTACAAGGGTGCACTACCATGCCCGGCTTCCATACCTCCAATTTTAGCTTTTCTCCTAGTTTTACAGGCATGCGCCACAATGCCTAGTTTATTTTTATAACTCTAGAACCTAAAAAATGGAGGGGGAGAAATAGTTGCTGTAATCTTATAAACCATGGTCAACATATTTAACACATTATGTCCTCTCTGTGCACACCAGTGTTGTAATTATAGCTTGAATGAGTACAAGGTTTAAATCTGGGTTTAGCTGGGTATGGTGGTGCAGGCTTGTAATCCCAGTACTTGGGAGGCTGAGACAGGAGGATCGCAGGTTCACGGCCAGGCCCTCTGCAACTTAGTGAGGCCCTCTGCAACTTAGTGAGACCCTGTTTCAAAAGTAAAAGAATAAAAAATAGGGCTGGGGGTGTAGCTCAGAGGTAGAATGCCCCAGGCTCAATCCCCAGTACCGCAAAAAATAAAAAAAAAATAGGGATAGGGGTGTGGCTTGGAGGTAGAATGCCTCTGCTTTGGAGCCAGGGGTGGTGGCGCAGGCTTGTAATCCCAATACTTGGGAGGCTGAGACAGGAGGATCCAGGTTCGCAGCCAGCCTCAGCTACTTAGTGAGGCCCTCCTCAACTTAGTGAGACCCTGTTTCAAAATAAAGAATTAGCCGGGCATGGTGGCGCACGCTTGTAATCCCAGTATTTTGGGAGGCAGAGACCGGAGGATCAGGGTTCGCAGCCAGCCTCAGCTCGCGCATGTGTGCGAGCGCGCGTGCGAATGTTCTCTCTCTCTCTCTCTCTCTCTCTCCTTAGTGAGGCCCTCCACAACTTCGTGAGACCCGGTTTCAAAATAAAGTTTAAAAAATAGGGCCGGGGGCGTAGCACGGAGGTAGAACGCCCCTGCGTTCAATCCC